>OX637865.1:39457770-39543308 GCA_951802705.1 Netelia virgata | reverse complement strand
GAGAGAGAGAGAGAGAGAGAGAGAGAGAGAGAGAGAGAGAGAGAGAGAGAGAGAGAGAGAGAGGGAGAGAGAGAGAGCGAGAGGAAGGGGGGGAGAATGAAGATAAAGCCGAGGGCGCGTCCGCGCATGGACGTTATTGCAAGGGTGAGACAGTGTCGTTGGAAAAATCGCACGCTCATTGGCCACGCGACAGTGAATGGCCTGTAGAATATATTTAACAAAGTCTTCGCGCGGAGTCTATAGAAAAACAAAATAAGAAAATGTGAAAAAATTTCAAAATTGTTGAATTTTTGAAATTTTTAATTGATAAGCATTGAAACTAGGAAGACGATATTTAATATCAATTTGAGAAATAATTTTATATTTAGTGAAATTTTCAATTTTTCTTTTTTCTTTTTAGATTGTTAATTTTTTGTTTTTTATTTTTCTTTCCGCACGAGGAATAAGGATATAATGCTCTCATCTTCCCGGGTCCTCCGGTAATTCCACTTATCTCGACTTTTTTCCCTTCGTCGGGTTCTCGTCCCTCGGCCGTAAATAATTACGAGTCTCTCTCTCTCTCTCTCTCTCTCTCTCTCTCTCTCTCACTCACTCTCTCTCTCTCTCATACTCTCACTCGTTTATCGAACCTCGCTAAACGAGAAAAGTACCGGGAAGATGCGCGTCCGCGCCTCCACGCTCGCGATTTTTTTTCCCGGTAATATCCGAGAGAGATAGAGGCGATTCTCGAGGGCCTCGGTGCTAGGGGCGCAACGATCGACCGATTTCTACCTACCGCGACGCTAAGAGGCCTTTCCTTACCGGCGGTCCTCTCTCGTCCCGTTTGCCGTTTTTCGGCACTCACCGACACGCTCTCGCATAACGTTTCCCAAGAGCCCGAAAGTACGGTCAGCTCGGTTCTCTCTAGGTCGTATTTCACTCTCGCGTAAGAAACGTGAACGTTAGAGAGCGAAGAGAGAGAGAGAGACGAAAAAACAGAAGAGAAAAAAAAATAAAATAAAGAACCTTCCTTTCCCACGTTCGTGGCAAATATTTTATCGCCCTTTTGCTCTTTATCTCTCGGCTTCTTCACTTCCCGCTATATACATTATCTCCTATCTACTGAATGTACAAATTTATATATATATATATATATATATATATATATATATATATATATATATATATATATATATAGTACATTTATATCTCAACTCACCAAAGAAAGTGTTGAAGACGAAGAGCAGCTTCTTCTTGCGGAATTCCGAGATCGGCATGTCTGCTATCTGAAACTGTAAGCGAAACGAGGATAACGATAAAAAAAATACGTCAAGAATGAAAATTAGTCGAATAAAAACTGGTTAATTATTGGATCGATTCGGTAGACTTCGTTTTTTTATCTTTTTTAGAGGTTGATCGAATTTATCGGATAAAGCTTGCTCGGTTGGAGGGTTACAAAACTCGGGGAGTTCGTTTTAATTAATCGTTACGGAGGTTTAGGAAGAATGTGCCGAGGCGAGAGTGAGAGAGAGAGAGAGAAAGAGAGAAAATAATTCTTGTACACGCCGCGATCATCGAATTCCTCGTGGCACGCGCTCGCTCCATGTTCGCGATTTTGCTCCAGGACACGAGCGTCGAAGCTTGCCAGACCGATTTATGTGTTCTGGCCGAGAATCGCGCACGCTGCGTCACGACAATAAATATATATGGCTATATATATATATTCCCTATATATATATATATATATATACGTATAAAGGACGCTACATGCGCGACAATCGCTGTATCAAGGCCTCTCCTGTCCCTATTGCCCGGCCACCCGCTGGACGGCTGCCCGAAGTTTAATTAATGGCGGACTACCAAAACGCCAGAATCTCACGCGTTTCGCCAGTGGTACGAGCGCGAGTCCAGGCTGCCGTAGCGTCGCTGCCTATGGTCACTCCGTGCATTGCTTCGCTTCTCTTATATGTCCCCCGCGTATATGTATCGATATATATATATATATATATATATATATATATATATATATATATATATGTGTGTGTGTGTGTATATATATATATATGTATATGTATATATTCATATGTGTATATGTGTATGTGTATATGTACAGAATGGGTAACATGACAAACGCTTCTCATCGTCGCTCAGACCGTCGACGTTCGAACACAGGAGCTTGATATACGATAATTTAATGAGACCTCCGAAACACGTCAATTCCATTCTCCGATTAACAACGATCGTTAAACGAGCGAAGTGGGAGAAATTGGCACGCGATTGGTAAATCCTCGTTGAGATTCGATGATTTTTCATAGCGAGCAATATTAGATAAAATATTTAGTTTGTATTAATATTTTATTTAATTTTGAAGAAAGATAACGATTTATTGGCGAAGTATCGATGTTTGAAGCTTGGTGAATGAAATTTTGAAAAATTCGACAATTTTGAAAATTAGAAAAATTTCAGAAATTTATATTAAAATTTGTAACGGGGAAGCGAGAGCACAGAATTTCGTTAGAGCACCGGTGGCTACGTGCTTGTATCGATCATGGCCACATACTGTCCATGAATATTACAATATATTTATTAAACAAATGCTTTCAGCCGCGTCGCTTACCCTCGGAACCCATTCTCCCCCCCCCCCCCCTCTCTCTCTCTCTCTCTCTCTCTCTCTCTCTTCTACAACCCTCTTTGTCGACCACCCTCTCTACCGACCGACGCACACCGGTACCTTAATGTAATGAGAATTTGCCCCCTTGCATGAATAATACAGAGAGTCAAGATACGAGGCCCTCAATAATAAATACCTCGTCGAGAGAACCTTACGAGTTTCACCGATTGAAATATAACGACTATGTTCTATACGTATATACGCGTTGATCTTCCGAAATTCATGAATAAATATCCTCGGTACGAGCTTTATTAATAATCAAGGCGTCTCTTCGAGAATCGTCAAAGATGCCCTCGAGACCGTTTTCGATCCCTCTTAGGGTCTACTCGACTATATTACAATCTGTGCGTAACTTCGAACGGATTTGTCTTTCTATTTTTATTTAACGATTAATAAAGTAACAAGATAAAATTCCTCACGATTTCTTTTGCGCGAGAAAGTTGGAGACGATTTTTCGAAATTTGATTTAATTTCGCAACGAGTCTCGCGAGATCGCTCGTTCGTAACTATTTTCTCGTCCAAATTGTATCCGGCTTATATATAATACGACGAATCGTGGCGGTGGCGTGATAATTCATCTCTCGTCGCTCGACGTATCGTTCCATCACGTTACGTTATATATATATATATATCGTCGAAATACACGCGTATATGACGCATGACATTGACGCAAGAGGGATTTACTTTTTTATTGCACCCCACGTAACGAAAATTACGTCGACTTACGAACGACAACCGTCGTTTTCGTGTCATTCGGGTCTAAAAATATCCTCGCGGACAAACATTAAACGTGGAAAAAAACATTAAAACGTTATTGCGATTTTTTTCGTGTTAACTTTCGTTCGAACTTTTTTTTCTCGATCGATTAATCGCGTTGAGTTTCTTAATTTTATTCGACCCTCGTTTTTATTAACGAACGACGTCACGATTATGAAAACGATCGCTCGATTATGTACGTAATCGTATACGCGCTTTAGGACGAACCGAGACGAAATTGTTCAATGCCGAAAATTTAATTAACGTTCGCTCGTTGATAACGCACGTCGCAATAATTCGATACGCGTGTAACTCGCGCATAGAGAATTTCATAACGGAAAGCGCTTTTACGTACAAATCGATTACGAAAGAGGAGAGAGAGAAAGAGAGAGAGAGAGAGAGAGGGAGAGAAAGAGAGAGAGAGGGAGAGGAAAATCTCAATTTACAATCACGCGGTAAAATATCGGTAACGCATGCCAGCGATAGCATCGAATATTGCGCATTCCGCCGCATGTAACGAATAACCTTCGACACGTAGAGCCAATAATTACCAACGACTCGATTGCTTAATTAATTATTAAGTTTTCGTTAGAATTGCACGTTTTAATGAACCAAAACAATAAATCGTTTGTTTTGTTTCGAATAAATTCAAATCGAGTTCGATCCATAAAAATTGAAAAATAAATTAAAAACGTCGACTATTCTTCGCTCGCGTCGTTTCTCATGAAAACGACACGTTTAGCCAATAATTATCAACAATTTCATTGCTTAATGACCTTTCGCATCAACGACAAAATATCATTTTTGCTGTAACCAACAAAAATTCTTATTTTTCTAATAAATTGTAACAAATAACAAAACAAAAAACAAGTTCTAATAAAATTTCTGATATATTAAGAAAAAATAATTTAATATCATATTTTCTACGACCGCGTCATTTCTTAATTCAAGCGACGAGGTAAAAAAGAAATTGTCTTTTTTTCAAATAAATTCGTATCTCCGTCGGTTTCCAAAAGTATAAGGAAAAAAAATTGTCATTTCTTCGCTCGCATCATTTCTTATCGTAGCGATTATGTACAATCCTCTCTCACCTCGTCGCTTGGCAAAACACACATACACAGACGCGTCCCCGGACGACAACCGGAGTACGGCTTTAACGGGGCGAGAGAATCTTGTACAACTCTATCTCACGGATCTTCGGACGAACTTCAACCTTACATTTATCCATAGATATATCAAATTTTGTCTACGTTCGTGTGACGTGGCGAGAGAACCACGACGAGAACTTTGCTGAGCAGAGTCTGTTGGCGAGAACTTGATGGTGGTCGCAGAGAGCTTCCGTCCGTAACGCCGAGAATCGCGCACAACATTGGTGCATACCATGTTATAAACTCCGAAACGTTGAGTTTATATACACGAAAATATAGTTGAATTCCTTTATAGATATACGAAGCTCGAAGTTATGAGTTTAACGACATTCTCGTGGCTTTATGGCCAAAGCCAGGTTTTTCGGCCTTTGTCTTTCGTTGCCATTTATAAGGGAATTATTTATTTTATATATTTTTTTCGAGGCAAAGAACCGTAAAAGAGAATAGAGGGAGAGAGAAAAAGAGAGGGAGAGAGAAAGAGGGGGATGAAGAGTCCATGGTGACGAACGAGGTCATAAAGGCGAGTGCCCAAAGGCCGTCGATTATCGATCTAAATCCAAGATGAAAGAAAAGTATCGCCTGAGGCGCTCTCGTTCTCGCAAGACGAGAGCGAGGGGTAGGAGAGAGGAAGGCTTTCTCGAATCTCCGGAATATTCTACGTGCGTGCATATATACCCGAAAGAAGAAAGAGAGATAAAAAAGAAAACGAGGTACGAACGAAAAAAAAGCAGCAAATCACGAGGCAAAATACACAGGGGAAGTCATTGTTCAAGCGGGTCTTTAATTTTTTATTTCGACCTAACCGTTAACGGTATATACGCGTCTACGGAAGAATTCACGGAGTTTCGAAGATTGATTGCCATAGGGGGGAGAAAAAGAAACAATACTGAGAGAGAGAGAGAGAGAGAGAGAGAGAGAGAGAGAGAGAGAGAGAAAAGCGAAATTCTTGAACGAGAAAATTCGGGAGAGAGGAAGAAAAGAGCGGATGGTGAAAGCGCAGAGTGCGGCGATAGAAAGAATTGCGGTTTTCCCGCATTATCCCGAGGGAATTTTTCGATTGCCTATGTTTCTAGGTATATCTTTATCTATAAACGTCACTTTTTTGTATAAATATGAGTATGTGTGTATGCGTGTGTGGGAAAATGTAGAAGAAGAAAAAACCGTGTTATACGAATTTCCTCGGTGGAAAGACAAACGAGAGCCAAAATGCTCTCGTCCCTGAGGCCAAAGCTCGTAACATACAAAGAAATCGAGAGAGAGAGAGAGAGAGAGAGAGAGAGAGAGGAAAAAGCCCATGAAATATTAAATTTTACCAGCGGTTATCGCCGACTACTCTGCGCCATTACTGAACGCACCAGAGGCTACGTGGTGCATGCTTCAACCCTTTCTCGCCCACTCCGGCTTCCGGTCGAGTTTCACGGTCGACTAATGGAATCCAAATAACACGTCGTGTATTTCCTATCTCAGTGCATTCGCGTCGAAGTGCATTTGTCGCCACGACGACGAATCGACCGAAAGCTTCAAAAATTTATCGTCTAACACGTGACAAAAAGAATTCCGAAGTTTGAGAAATGTTTCTCTCTCTCTCTCTCTCTCTCTCTCTCGATATCAGCTAAAGATAGAAATTTCGTCTCTATCGACAATTGAGACGTTTAAATTCGCGCGAACGTTGTCCAATCGTGTTAATTTAGTATTCGACAATCATTACTACGAAACTTTGATTAGAAACATTACCAAGTATCGTCTTGCCACCTCCCCCCACCCCTCCACGTTTCCGAGATTATCGTATTTTATCACGCCTAAATTTTGCGACGTCGCGAATATTCCGACGCAACGAAAATTTGCGCTGCCTCCCCCCCCGCCCCCCCCAAATCGCTGAGTTCGCGAACGAACGTGCAATATGAGGAAAGGATGGAAACGAGATACGGAAGTAATTCGTGCCGAAACTGGAACTACCGGGCTCTTCTCGCGCCACGCGACACAAGGTGTTTGTATCTGTGTGCGTGCCTGTGTCTGTGTGTGTAGCGTGTATGTTAATTTCCAACGGTCACGCTCCTTGAATTATTTAACGAATGAATTATAGCCGTAATTATGGTGATCGAGGCGAGAACCATCGGAGAGTTATCGCGCATTAAGTACGGGATGTTAAACACACATACACACACGCACGAGCCAGCACGCGAATATATAGGTAGATATTTAGGTCGTTATCATTATCGTCAGAAAAAGCGATAGGAAGACAAGAGACCATTGGTTACACACCCTATATATATATATCGCACGCTTTTACGACGACGAGACGATTTTACGAGAACGGGTTAGAGGGGAGCAGGGGAAGTGGAAAGTAATAGAATGAGAGAGAGAGAGAGAGAGAGAGCGGCTGTATGAATTTAATAAAGAAAGCCTGGTACCCTGCGTGGCGAATCCAACGGAAGAAAACCACGGGAACGAATCATCTTTTCGTTCGGAGAACGAAGAACGCGAAACTTTTCGTGGGAAGAAAAGAAGAAAAAAAAAAAGAAAAAAATGAAAAACGTAAAACGACGAATGAAAGAGATTCGGAGAATAAGGGGTAAATTTTCTGGATCGTATCGAAAATATCGGAGAATGACCGGGGGATAAATGGCTCACGGCCGTCTCGAGCTTCGTTATACTAGAAGTAGGAGGAAGAAGGAGAAGAAGAAGAAGAAGAAGGAGAATGAGAAGAGAAAGAGGAGGAAGAAGAAAAAAGAGCGCAGCGTTCCAGCTGTGAACGCTGCTTGATTTTGAGCCGCTTTATACGGACCCTCGAGCGCTTTTTTTGTTGAGAAACGCGTATGTTTATATTCTATATTCTCTATCTATATATATATAAGAGGGTAATACAAAGGGGAGAGAAAAAAAGCTCGAGGGTGGAGAAGAAAGCACGCTTCGCGAGACTTCGTCGTGCGCGTCTCCGGACGCTATATAATAACTCTCTCTCTCTCTCTCTCTCTCTCTCTCTCTCTCTCTCTCTCTCTCTCTCTCTCTCTCTCTCTTCTTTGACAGAGGCCTCGGATTTGCGCCTTGGCGACATCGACACTCGTCTTCGCCCGAGCGGCTGGCCAAGGTCGTTGTTCGTGTGTGTCTGTGTGTTTGTGTCGAGGGTACGCCAGGGCGATACCGTAGTGTGGCCATCGATATTTAATGGGCTGGCGAGCTTCTCGAAAGTGGAACGGGACTGTGCTGGAAGGAAGACGTCGAAGGGAGGCTGAGGGTGGTGGAGGTTGAGCTTAAGGGTGGTGGGTTAATATACAGACTGCTCAGCCGCTTCTGAATCGGCTTCCCTCTGTTCTCCGTGGCTTTTGGAACAATACCACTGCGCCTCGCTAATACACCCCCGGTAATGCTATTATATCGTGATTTTCTTTTTTTAGCAGACAATGGGGATGAGCCGGATTCCATCGAAGCTCCGATTTGTTTTTTTAGATCGGGGTTTGGCTAATTTAACCACCGAGATATCTTTGCTTTAAAGCTTGAAGGAAATTCTGCGATCGGGAAAGAGGGAAGGGGGTTGATCGAAAGGGACGAGGTGCGTGAATTTTTGGAATTCTAATGTCTCGACATTCTTTTTAGAGGAGAACGGGGTAATGGGAGCTAGCGCAAAAAATACTTACAATTAGAAACGCTCGACGTGTTTCGAAACAACTCAAATTCCTTCCTTCTTAAACTTCGTTCATGTCGTGCGACTGCCGATGGCCGCTTCAGTGCGACAAGTATAGCGGCGACGATCAAAACATATTTTGCGTCCTCTCGTTATAAGAAAAATATTTTTCTCACAATCAAAGTAAGGATCTCAAGTTTTCTTATTTAATTGTTTTTCGAGGTCACTCGGTAGCTTAGTTCATGTGTTTTGGTTTCGAAGTATAAAAAATCGTTTACAACGTAATTTGTTTATATTTTTATGTTCAATTCAAACGTCAATTCAGTTCGACGAAGGTACAAAAAAAAATATTCCGGTCCAATTTAGCTGCCTGGGCCATATTACACGACTTTGTTCTATACGTACGATAGGCTGGATTCACGTTCGATCAGCTTTCTATCAGTCCGTTCGACTAGCCCGGATGGTTGTCTACCCGTAAAGAACGGACTCCGGTGGATGAATGTTATCGAATTATCTGGATACCTCAAAACCCGAGAAACATCGTTGTCTCTACGTTTCCTCTCGCTTCCATTCGTGCAACCCGTTTCAAACGCGATCGATTATCGCCTCGGTGTACGGTCGTCGGCGGATAGAAGGGGGGGGGGGGGGAGGCGGGGAGAAACCTCCATATCTACTCCTGTTCGGCCCATTTAACGCTATTAATTATCTCCCGGACCGACATTGTACACCACACAGTGAAACTATAAGATCATCTGTACCTATTACTTTACCCGATAAACCACCCCGAACATCGGGTTAAATTTTTCTTAGTAAAAAATCGAATTTTATTAATGTTACTCGAGAAACTTGTATCAAATTTATTTCGAACTAACAAAATTCATGAATTAATCATTACCTAAATTATTGAATTAATTGAAATGAATTGATTTCGTTAATTACAAATTAACGAATCGAGTCGTGATTAATGAGAATAATAGGCTGAATATTTGAACTCGTCAGTTTTAATTACGATATGATTGTTTAATATACAATCGACCAATTAAGTTCTATTTAATTCCATCGATAAATTACCGTTTCGACAATGTAACGAATAAATCAACATCGCGACGTCAATACACAAGTAACAAGGATGAAAATGATCGAATTATAATCCACCTGTTGTTCTTCGTATCTCGATAACGTCGGGTACGCACGTAGCGTACAAATCTCGGAGATCGGATCGATCTCCTAGCAGAAACGTTCGTGGTTATTCGCTCACGAACCAACGGGAACCCTACGATATTCCCCGATGTTACGAATCCCTACAATAATGTCAAACCACGTTTCTCTACGAATCTTCTTTGCGAACTCCTCTATAACGTAAGTTGGTTAAATATACGCTCGGAGCACGGGCCTGCGGCGCTACGATCGTTTCTCCTTGTGTACAGTCGTCAGGCAGGGAGTGGGGGAATGCAAGTAAACAGTACCCTCGACCAAACTTCGGGCGCTGCACGTTGCCGTACCGGGCATCGTCGCACGAACAAGTGAGGTTAGGAATTATATAGCGCAACTAGAGGATCGTCGAAGTTTGATGGGAGTGTGTACAAACACCAGCGGAGATTAGATTCGCACTGGGCGAGGAGTCGAGCAACCCACATGTATATATATATATATCATCGAGGAAGCACCGAAGTGAGAAAGTACCGATGAAATTGCGGATCCGAGGTTATTCCTGCCTGGCAAAACGTTTTCGTTGCCAAAAACACGAGTTTCGTGGCGTATAACTCGCGAGCAGCTTCCAACAGGTACAACGCCTCGTCTTTTCCTAATGCGAGAAACAACATTTATACATCGTGGTACAAACGTATATATCTAGGTAACGAACGAAATGGATACCGCTGTTCAGAAATGCGAAGTACACCTGTGAACGGCTTGGAATGAGAAAGAGGCGCGAGAAGAGGAGAAGGGAGAGAGAGAGAGAGAGAGAGAGAGAGAGAGAGGACGAATACGCTCGCCAGAAAACCACAGAGTACATGCTCCGCCGGTAACTGCCTGGTGAACCGTCAGACAATCTCCGAGCTTTATCTCCCTCGTATCCCGGCCTTTTTCGCCGTGCGAACGTGGCTCAAGAGATTTTCCTCGCGAAACGAGCCGCCACTCTGTGTGTACGTAGAGGCGCAATCTTGATTTTTCGTTTTTTTTTAGACGGAAATTTGATCCGGTTACAGTGGAGCAGAAGAGAATAAGGCAAATTGAGTTTAATTTTCTTTCGACGAGAACGAGCACGACGTAGGTACGTGTACGTTTGTACGAAAAGTTCTGTTTATTCGGGTCTGATTGCATTATTATTATTTTTTTTACAGTGACGGTATTCAGTGGCGTGGCGAAAGACGCCTGGATTCGTTGAAAAATGAAATTCTTTTAATGTTGTTTACAATGGTAAATTAAATTTCAGAATTTTTAGTATTCAAGCGAAATAAAGCGACGAGATTGCATCGAATTCCAGCCTGCTTATGGTGAGCGTGTTATGGAAAACAAAATGGCTGTTTGATAGTTTTATCACGCTCGAGTGATAATGCGATTAAGGATACCAATGACTATAGTAGAACAAAAGTTTGGAAAAAATGATCAGTCTCGTAGCAGCGAAAGTTCAAGTCTGACTAATGCGAATGCATTTACAAATTCTGAGGTTTTTCGTGCAAAGTCAGGGTGACATGCATGTAAAAGTTTTACCGATCTCTCGAAGGATAGGAATTTCCATTGATAAATTGTACGATGGTAACGGAACTCGCAGGGTTCTTCAGCGATCTCATCATTCACGGAGTCTCACCACAAGACGTATCGGAGATACTTTGTCAACATTCATGTTACAGCGAGTCAGAGTTTCGATCGTTTCCAAGGTATAGACAATTTCTCATTCGTTCTCGAACTTTTTGCGAAGAATGGGTGGAAACGTCTGTCTTTGCCTTTTTTCGACGAATTGTGTGGTTCGTTATCAGGAAATCCTGAGACAATGAACGAGACCAATCGAGAAAATTAGATTGTTCATCGAACTTTTTCTAAAGACAGAAAAGTGGTCGAGGAATACTCTTTTGTAACAGGATGATGAATGAAACCTCGACATTTCCGTTGCTCTGGCAAAAGCAGTGATACGCCCGATACTACAGGACGCAAGCCTTGTCCACGATCTCGAGATATTGCTGAAGAGAATCAGCGAGCTTGAGCAGCCCGAGAAGAACGATCGATTGTGTATCGTTGAGGAAAAAGATTGCTTGGTACTCCATTCGAGCGCTACAAAGTCCGTGATGGAAACCTGCCGGTGCAATCTGTATATACGGATATTCATACTGCGCGGGAAATTTCCGATTCCGCAACCCCCCTACAAAATTTTTTTGGACGAAAAAAAATATTGATCCCCTCCCAAACTTCCAAAGTCGCGAAAGTAAATTACGAATGTGGACTATCGGCACCTGCCGAAGCTCCAAATTTTGTTTTTCTCCAAAAAGACTTCAATTGGAAGAAACATTGAAGCCTTATTTCGATGGACCTGGACTGACGAAGATAAATTATATGTTTCCCACATTATTTAATTTCCTTTAAACAATTCCTAATTTGTCTAGACAGATTTGATAGCTGAAAGAATAAAAACCATCAGCGGCTTTACGCAAGTTGCACCTGCAGAACTTTACGTATAACTTGCTCGCTGGAATCTCGGAACATTCGAGCAACGCATACGGGCTTTGAATATATAGACATATGTCATCATTGCACAGCCTGTCTCATTCACGGAAATACTCGACAGGGATCGCCAGATTATATATTATATACATGTTCCATTCGCCATCTATATGACTACGATAACTTGCAGCCAATTTAACGTGGGTACAAAAAAAATCACGCTTTGGCCTCTCACAATCAGATGTCAGAACAAATTCTCGAGGTTTCAACTTTTGTCGAGCGTTGCTGATCTCCCCCTAATCACTGCTTTGGTGGTTTGTTTACGATTGGTCAGTCACTAGCGTCAACAGCGCCACTTATGTGTACCTACTTTTGGCCACGCTCTTTAGATCGGAGTTGACACTCCTTTTATCTAATCTCCCTGAAGGGCGATTCTGTACTTGGCGCAATGGCATAACGTTCGACGAGTAACGCAAACTATAGCTACTTCGGTTTTGCGTCAGACGCTATGCCATTGCGCCAGGTAAACAATCGCCCCTCTGGTCCATACGACCGAGAATATGAAGGCGTGTGTACTGCAGTCGTACTAACTTGCACGTCCATAAAATCTAATAAACAAAAAAACGACTGCTATTCTTTCAAGAACATCAGAATAAAAACTTTTATGCCATATGGTTCCACGAAGAAACTTGTAATAACGACGAAAGCTTGTAAGAAATGTATTACAGGTAGTACGTATATGAAAGCCAAGCGCATTGCGGCCACATTCGACCACAGTTCTGTGCTCGCTCCAGCTGGCAAGCAGCGTTCAACCTATACAGAATTTTTTTTCTCCCCCTCACCATCGTGGCTCAAAGGCTCCGTAGGGTTCCTTGAAATTGAACGAAGTAAAAGGCTTAACCCAGAGGCCCATATACAAGCCTGGGGTATCTTTTGAAAGCGTCCGAAATTCGTCTACGCTGCACAAGCGTGAAGTAACACGCCCCGCGCCGTTTATTTGAAGCTTGAAAGCGGTTTTAAGTGAGTGATTTCCGATATTTACTTTGCACTCACGACCTCGTGATTCTCCAACGTCATACTCCCCGAATCCCTTTCATCTGCAAAGATGCTTGGATAAACAAGTCTTACCAGACTTTTGGCGCGCGTGTATTAACGACTTTGGAACTTTCTCGGCATTTCCAGGAAAGAAATTTTGCCACTTTCGGCATTACACGATCTCGATCGATATTTTTCTTCGAGCGATGGGGGTAGAAATCGTCGAAACAATAGGACGCTCTTTAATTCCCACTTCGATATTATAATTCGTATTATTAACCTAGTTGTAATTAAATTAAATCTTCAACAATAACGTTGCGAGGAGAAGTTTTTCAATTGAAATTAATATTTCTTTTTCGGAGGGTTTATGAAAATTATTCATCGTCACGAAGACTCGTCGAGAATGTCGGAGGGGGACAACAGCTGTACGTGTATGTTTTTGCTACCAAATGGCGAAGCTCAAACGCGATTGGATCGGGAAATAAATTTCAATTATTGGAAAACTGTTGCTCTCATCACGGCGTTTCGTTATACTGTTAATATCTACCGTATATATATATACACACGCTTTGTATACAAGAGAGCATATTATACTCTCTTTGTACGAAATGTGTGCCAGTGTAAAGAGAGGCTTTTCTCGTTCATTATCGGATCTCCGTGAAACGAGAGGAAGAAAAAGGCGCCTTTTACGTATATAACTAATGGCGGCTGCTGTTAGCTACGCTGCTCTTTCAGGGGGAATATTAAACGAATCTGCGAGAGGATCTCAGCATTACCGGGCGTATAACCGAAGGAATTGCTCGTCACTCCTACTGGCTGACAATAAAAGAACAAAATACACGGATAAAAGGAGAGAAGCTTTTTACATCAGAAAAAAGGACGATCGTCGAGAAGGAAATTCAATCTCACGATGGTATAACGCACTTCTCCGACGTGTCTACGTCGCTCAGGGGAGAGTTGGGGTCGATTGTACCCCTTTTCATCGTATTTTGGCAATTTTTTTCAATTAAACCATTTTTTTAGTCCGATGACACGTTCACCCTCGTATTGTATTGAAAAAATCGTTTAGATTTGAAAATATTGTTACTTCGGTTTAGCAAATTCAACTCCAACAGACTTGGCTTAAATACGGATGCTTTTTATCCTAGTGAACATTAATACAAATACATAGAAATATGAAAAGACACATTATCGAAGAAGAAACACGAGAAAAGAAATATTTCTTTTGTCTTCGTGCCCGAAAGTACCTATAGTGAGAAAAAACAAAGAAAACTTGGCAAAAATTTCGTGGTCCGACAGAAATTGCATACGTGTGTGTATATATATACGCGTATATATTTCTTGAAAGAGCCGCGGAATGAGAAATCCCGGTTACGAGAACAAGGCTAATGCAAACGCGGTGTCCAGAGACGAGGATGAGGAAGAGTGCGACTGACGAGAGAAGGTGTTCATCATATGTACACACGTACAAGTAGAAAGAAAAATATAGATATAGGCAGCATGTATACACGGACAGACAAACACACACACACATACTAAAGAGAAGGGAAAATGATATAGGGACGAGGAGAAAGGACAGGAGAAGAGCTCTATCGTGGGGGCCGGAGCGCGGTGTTCCAGTTTGTTCACGTCAATCGCATCCACCCCAGGAGCCTCTCGGCGTGCTCCATTCAAGCTCTCCCGCGCACTCAAAAGGAGATTAGTGAGAGCAGAAGAGAAGGAACCACAGTGAGCGCGCCGCCACGTTGATTGTTCGCCGTGGTATAATACCAAAAACGTCGAGGCACGGGCGATATATATTTGTATATATATATTTATGTATATATATATATATGTATAAGGGTTGGTCTTGAATTCTAAGAGAGCTTTTATGCACAAGATTTGACTGAAGGCCTCTGCTGCCGAAGTCGTATCGCCAAAATCTCGTGAGTTTATCGTCTCGTTCTTATAGATAACAGCGTTTTCCTTCATCGTTCGGGACTAGGACGATAACTTTTGTTACAACCCTCCCTTGTTATGTAGCCGATTTATACAGGTAAGCTATACTGTGCATATTCAACAGTACGATGTGTATATACATCTGCGTATATGTGTTTCAGAGTAGAATAGAGCAGAGGACGCTCGGAGCGAAACTACGCCGGTACGAAAATGAAGATGAGCTCCCTGCGGCACTTCTCGTTGGAATATCAAAGCAGAACCTAGGAAATGTTCGATATATGATGATAACTGATCGAGTATACCGTGGTAAATGAACGAAGGGAATATTTGTCTGGTAACTTTAGGAATATATGAACAAGCCCTCGTTCGATAAATTTTTCTTTGCATCGTCGTATCGAAAATTTGCGTGTTATAACGATATTTTCCCATATCGTTGAAATAATTCTTTTTGTAATGTTAGCGAGTTATAACTCGCGGTCGGACGGAAAACGAAAAAATTCATTTTTATTTTTTCAGGACGGAAAAAAAGCTCGCCTCGTTTGGCCCTTTTATTGTATGATCGACTGTCAGGTAGACAAACATGCGATACGATCGAATGGAGAAAGCGCTTTGCTGGAAATAAATAATTGCCGTGCCCTGAGCCATACGTGGAACTGCAACGGTTTGACCACACGTATAACGCGACCTCGTTCACATCTGTCAACCTACGTTGAAAATGTCTGTTTGCATGCCTCGATGCGTTTGTGTGTATATCTGTGTGTGTGTGTGTGTTCCATGGTCGGGCAATACTGTTTAACGGTTAGAACGAAGCCCGTTTGATGGCCCCCATGATCATGCTTTAGGTATTTATAAGCACATACATACATCTATATATATATATACGTTAAAACATATATATATATATATATATGACAACGTTTTATCGTGTAGCTTGAAGCAATACTGGGTTTGTCATACAATGGCGAATAGACCTGTTAGGTACACACGCGCGTGTAGCCTAATAGTTCCCTGTCTCTGCTCATATATTTATATATACATCTCAAGGTCGGGTAATATGGCCCATGGGTGGAAAAAGGTACCCTGGGGAATTGGAATATTTTGTGCTGACGGAATAATTTTTGTCGTACGATGTTTGTATAATAGATATCAACGGCGATAAGCATTGGTACACGAATAGACGATGTTGATATTGGATATACTGAAGTATTCGACATAATTTGAAAATATCAACACCTTTTACTCTCTATAATGGCCAATTTTTATTTCCGGTGAATAATATTACGGTTCTACTTTAATTTCAAGTCTTCTCTGGTGCTGAATAGACTTAGCTATCGTTCGACCCCATGTTCACCGGTCACCGGGTGGTTTTACCAAGAGTTTGGGCAAACTTGGTCGTCGTCGTTCGCGGCTCGGCTCATCTATCCTAAAGTTCTCACTCCTTGACGTACGAAACCACCTCGGAGAGGACCCTGAACACTTTCGAGCCATTTGGAAGTTGTTCCAGATAATCCGACTCCTGGGGTAGTTCGCATTACTCGACCAGAAGAAAGTGTCGAAAAAGTACATTGCGGAATGGACGACCGCAAGATGAATGTAAAGAAGAAAATTCTTGAAAATTTTTCAACCCTTAAAGCTTTGATATAACGTTGTCGTTGGAAAGAAATTTACTTTTGAAAAATGGCAATTTAAACTTCGTCGTTAGAAGATTTAGGTGAAAATATTTTAGTGGTCCATTTTACCCCGTGGTGCATACAACACCAACGCACCGATACTGATCCGTATCATTCGTGTGGACGATTGAAGCACCGGGCAAGGCCAGAGCAATGTCAGTCTACCGCATTTCCAAGCTACAATTCCACCAGGAGGACATTTCATCCGTTGTTTGAAACAATATTGAACCTCTCGAAAGTCCAGAGAGAGAGAGAGCGAGAGAGAGTGGAAAACTCGCTAGCGAGAGCTTGGCCGACTCGGTATTAAGAGCTCCGGAGTACTCGAGCTCTGTTTTTTCCTACTTCGTGTCTCTCCTTGTTCTTGGTAAATATGGACAATCATTCATATATATATATGAAAGACACCGACGAGTGGAAAAATAATAATGTGAATGGCGAATAAAAGAAAACACGAAGCAAACGATCGTAATAAAACCAGAGATCTTTTTTCAACTCTCGTAATGGAATTTTATGCGGCAATGCTTTGTGACGCATCAGAAGCGACGCGAGAGTTAACCCAGTAACTCTTGCCTTTTTTAATACGTACTCCATTTTTCTATATCTATATACATATAGATTGAGCAATATACATTTTTTATCACTTTTTTAATATTCATGTTTTATTGTATCTTCGGTTTGTAGCTTATCGCGTGTATGCATGTTTTTGCGGCGAAAAAAGTCAAACGGTTTAGTAGTGTGTGCGTGTTGAGGTAGGCCAAGACGGTCTAGTGCTGTTTGGTCGTCGAGGGGTCGAGGAGTGGGGGGGGGGGGAGAATATCGATTGCCTCGCAACAGCTGACCGTCCGTGCGTGTGTGAGCAAAAGTCTGGACTTCGTTCGCGAAATCTTTATGTATTTATGACATCGTGGCTTTCGACCGTCAACCCTTCGTTTGTTTACGTTGCGACAGGAGCAGAAGGAGGTTAGTAAAAGAGTATGGAATAGCGAAAAGATTCTCGTCGTAAAACCGTGTGTCGAATCTCTTGGCACGATACGCAAAATTGCGCGGTAGAACAAAATCGCGTTGTTTGCGCAGCGTTACCGTGGCAACGGTGCTCAGAACCCAGAGCCGTTTAGTTTTAAAGTGGAGGAGACACTTCGCCACTCGGCTATCGGCGTAAAGCACGAGATTTTTTGAACGTTCCACGGGTAAAAGTCAGCGAAATATGTATCGTCGAAAGAAAATTGACGAAAAATTCTGATTCTCTTGATCGTCGCAAGACCTTGGCACGATTTGCATAAGACTCAGGGACACGAGTGAGCACGAAAAATGATTCTCGAGCATCAAGAATATACAGGGTGTTTCTTTTATCTCTGCCGCCCGAAATAACTCGGTAATTATCATCGACGTTACAAAAAAATGTTCCAAGCAAAAGTTGTACGGTGTGGAGGGGGTCATCAAATACAACAATTTTTTTTTATTTCGGTGGAGGAGTTTATGCACGATGAAGGTCACCTTCACTTTTTTTTAAATAGAATGGCACATTTTGTTTTCAACCATCTTGTAGAGCACCACAAACCGCATAAAATACATTCGGGGGTCAAAGTCGTTTAAGGTCATTCAAGGTCATTATTGATTCTGCAAATCTAAATATCTCGGACTACCAAATATTTGGTAGTCTTATAAACATTTGGTAGCGAAAAACTTGGTAGTGAAACATTTGGTAGTGAAACACTTGGTAGTGATCCGAGCTAAAATTAGCTGGAAATAAAAGATGTCGGAGATCGTATTCATTGACAACACTTCGAATACCTTCTCTTTATTTACCAACCCGCGCTAATCCGTATCGTATATAGCTCAATCAAGGTTGTCGTTCAGTTTGATTTCGAATTTCGATAAGTTTATAAAACTACCAAATATTTGGTAGTCCGAGATATTTACATTTGTATCATCGATACTGACCTTGAATGACCTTGAATGATTTTAACCCCCAATGGTTTTATGCGGCTTGAGGTGCTCTACAAGATGGTTGACAAAAATTTACCATTCCATTAAAAAAAAAGTGAAGGTGACCTTCACTGCGTAAACGCTTCCGTCGAAATTTAAAAAATCATCTCATTTGATGGCCCCCTCCACACTTTACAACTTTTGTTTGGAACCTTTTGTTGTGACGTCGATAATTAACGAGTTATTTCGCGTGGCAGAAGATAAAAGAAACACCCTGTATATAGATAAAAGTAATACGTATAACCTAATTTCAACGCGCATGACGTATAACCTAGAAATTGTTGTATCGCATCAGACGCGACCGCCGGATATAATTCGCTCTTTACCATTATATCACGACGATGCCGATATATTTATATTTTAATACATAAAACTATAATTCAGATATTATACTGGATATTACAAGGATAATGGGCGTCGTACAGAAGCGTGTTATAGGTAGCAAAGGTTGTGAAAACATTATTACGAGCGGTGGCGTACTTGCATATAAAGCAGCGGATCGCTCGTTATAAAGGAAACGGTGTTTTCTTTTTCTAAAGTTCTCCGTTGCCACAGCACTAGAGGGTGACGACCAGCTGTGCATAGGGAAAGAGGGAGAGAGAGAGAGAGAGAGAGACTGAGGCAGAGACCGTCGAAGTATCGAAAATCTCTCGTTTTTCCAACGTTCTCTGGGAATAATGGCACGAAGATTTTTTTTTACCGTCCTCGTGGTCTCTGTTTGCGCGATCGTTGGCGATGTTCGTTACTCTAGTCCTCTCTCGAGAGAGGACTAGAGAAAGAGAGGTTTATAACTGAATGCGCGTAAACCGGAAGTTGAGAGGCAACAAAAAAGAAAACAACTATATATACGTATAAGAATAGATAAAATCATTGTCTCCCTAGTCGAGGCGTCGTCGTCCCTCGTTTCTCGCACTCTTGCTTTTTCATTAACGAAACCTCGCGTATATAAAGGGGATCTTCTGAAAAAAAAACGGTATACGACCGAAAGTTCGAGCTACGACCGAGCTTTGTTGTGGGCCCAGGGGGAGAATTCTCGGCCCTTGCTTGGCTTCGCGCATCGCACGTTACCCGAGGCCAAATAAATCCGAGATCTTCCTTCTTATACGTGTACTCCCTATGAACACGTATAAATATATATATATATATATATAATTTTTTAAAACATGTTCGCTATATAAATAAAAACTTGTAGGCTCGTTACAGTTTATTGAAATTTATTTCTACTTTTTAGTGACTGAGAAAATTGTAATTTAGTTGTTCATGGTTAATAAGGCGGAATCTGGCGATCATCGAAGTTAAGCAGCATTTCGCGCAGCCAGTAGTTGGTGCGGTGACCGCATAAACTATGGCGAATCGATAGTCACTTTTTTTTATCGTACCAAATCTGTATAAAACTCATCGTGGAACAATATACGGTTGAATTAATTTTTTTTCTATTCACCGCGAAAAGAGTACTCGAAAAAGCTCGATTTACCTCGTCCCACCGAGTGATATATAACTCTCGCACGAAAAGTTGGTCGCGCGTTAACACAGGCCCGGTTAAAATTTATCGAGGACAGGACGGCATAAGTGAGCCAAAAAGCTCTGCCTGGCTCTCGGTTACCGGCTGACTCTCCATCCGGTGCCTCTGCCGTGCACAAAAGTACATGGATTTATTTTCATGAAATAACAACAACGCTTAACGTCGACGATTACCCTCGACGATTATTAACGTCGTCGTTACACGCGAACGCTCCGTACCACTGAAATATCACCATGATTTAATTTCATAAAGCGTCGAGATATTTAACAATCAATTTTTCATCGTCCGATCCAAAAAGTTAATAACAATCAATAAAATACAAAACAAAAATCGTATAATCAATTTTTATCCAAGAATACAAAATTCTCCGATTTTTAATACAAAAATACAACGGTGTCGAGTCTTTGTCGTACAGAGAAGAAGGATTTCACGCCTCCCAAATTTTCTCGAACGCGTTCGTTTATTTCTCTTTCAATCTATTTTTTATTTTTCGTCTTCTCATTTTTATCGAGATTGAATAATGAAAAGTCGCGAAAGAGCGAGGAGATAGAAAGAGCGCTTGGGTGGAAATCAACGATTCTCACGGGGTCAATTTTCCGATTGGCCAATTTTATGGCGCGGTAACGGCCGAATCGAGCTTCGTTCGCACGAGAAACTGCTTTACACGTGGAACGTATAACTATACCTACGCGCGTCCAATGCGCGATACGAAGAGCCGGAAGTTCCCGACGCTTCCCGCCTCGCCGACGATCGAGAAGCACGCCCAGTCGTTGACCAACGAGCTTTTGATCACGCCCGTTTCGCGGTCCCTTTATCCCTCTATCTTCATACCTATAGGTATATATCTACATATAGATACGTAAAACGATTCACAATAGCTTCGGTAACGAATTTCGCGAACCCGCCACTTTGCTGTAAGAGAGGGCATGTACATCGAAAACCGACTGATTTTTCCGTCGTGTCCCAAACGGGGGTGATCGACGATCAAGAATCATAGATAAAGCGATCGATATCGAATAAAATCAATTTTTATACGCCCGCGCGTATTTATTCGATAATTTATTTGAAAAATATATAAATTAGGAATAAATAAATAATCGAATAAATATTTAGGTATATTTATTAATTTATCGATTCAATTTTGTTAATTTTGTCGGGTAGAGAATGCAATAAATATTTTCATATATTAATTAATCAATTAATATATGTTTATTTATTTATTCAGTTACGTAAATAGACATATTTACATATTTATTTAATTATCTGTGTATTTATTGATTTATTTATATTTATATGAGAATAACAGTTCTGCGACGATTGTCCATTTTGTGATAAACTTCCAAATAAACGAAAATCTCGTCTATATTTATCACCCGAAACGCGCCAAAGTTTTCCGAGCAATAAAACGCATTTTATCGCTGCACGTGAATATAACTGTAAAAAAAAGAAGCATCTCCCAGGGAGATTTTCACGCGCGGTGGCATCTTCATCGATATATAAGCGGGAAAGACGTCGGAAGCGAAAAACGCAATTTCCGAGAGTCCTCGTCGAACTCTTCCTGAGTTTACGAACTGCCTCGTTCTTCTTTTTTTTAAAATGTTTTCATTTCGTGTTTTGTTTGTTTCTTTTTTTCGTTTTTTTTCGTACGAAATCGATGCATTCGGTCATTTGATGAGAGATGGAGTGCTCTTATCAAGATATCCCATATATCTAGCTTTCCTATATGCATCGTGCCTATTGCTATTCCGGATAATAGAGATTCGTGTAGATCTTTTTTTCGTTCACTTCCTATCTTTCGTTCTTTCTCTCTTTCTCTTTCGCTCTTTTATGCAAACCCGACCGGTAGCACCATCCCCGCAACGTCCGCATCATTCCGGGGATCTGCAGTAACTGGGGAAACTACCCTCAACCCCTTCCTCTCCCTGTAGCTCTGTCTCTCTTTTTCTCTTTCTCTCTCGGTACGATTTCAATTTCACAATTTCTCCTGAACGCGAATGGGGTGAAAAAATGTATATTCGCGGCGATGCAAGAGAGAGACGGTACGATCGAATGAAAAATCATGAAAACAAAAAAAGGAAAAAAATATTCTATGAGAAATAAAAATTGCGAAATAATTATTCACGCGGATTATTAAAAAAATCTCATCACAATTATTCGTAAAAAAAAGAATAATTGGTAGCGATTCATTATTCGAAAATTGAAAAAAACTGATTTTATTTTCTCACGATTATCGTAAAATTATTTTTAAGATGTTGTTTCTATTTTATTCGAATTTTCTTCCCCTATTTCGCGAAATCACTAGGAGAAATTTATTTTTGTGCGATTGTCGGGAATGAGACGATTCGACCTCGTTTTCAATAACAGGTCGTGAGATCAAGGGTGAGAGACGAGAGGGCAGGGGGAAAGAAGAATAGGCCGCATAAACTGGCTCGATCGGAATTTTCCCAGGGGTGAAAACCCCGTCTTCTCTTCTCACCCTCACCACGTTCCGCCATATAACACAACGCGCCCTTTCGTCGTTCCTTTTTTTCATCCAGTTCTTCCGACGAAAACTCCGCAAATTCGATTTTTCTCCCCCTCGATGAAAATAAAATTTCTCTCGACTCGTGGAGGATTTCGAGAATTTCGTAAACCATCCGTTTAACATATCTCGCGGTAGACTCCTGTTTATCGAAATGACGTTGAGTAAAGCGTACCCTCGATAAACCGCGCCGACAGTCTTAAATTCAATTTTCGAACGATGTTCGATGAAAAAAAGGCCAAATTTTCTTTTCGTCTGAAATTTTTTTTTGTTTTTTTTTTCAAAATTCAAAAACCAAAGCGAATGGAGCGAGAGACGAGGAGATATATAGTTGACTTTATGAATAGAATTTTCATGAGCATGATATATATATACAGGTATTTATATAAGATAAAAATTATGTTTGTCGATGCAAAAAGATGAATTATTAGGGAAAATGTAGATTGGCAACTCTTCGTCTTCGAGAATAGAGTGCTAAATGCCCAGCGGCTCGAAAATGGAAACTGAGGGAATCGCGGGTACTATTAATTCAAGAAAGTTTGATAACGAGAATTGTCGAGACAGCACAAAAGAGAGAGAGAGAGAGAGAGAGACAGAGGGTGAAAAGGTGATAAGGGGTAGAAGGGAGGACTATGATACGAATGGCACGAATTCAATTTTCTTCATTGATTGATGAATAATTCGACCGCTAAAAGAGTCTTAACCGAGATTCACCCTCGCCACGGTTAATTAATCAAATTATTAATTACAACGAAAACAAAAGAAACGAACAATTTCTCGACAATTTGACATTTTGACGGATCGACTAGGAAATTATATATTTTTAAACTCGACTCTCGTCGCGTTTCATAACGAATTGTATTTAAAAAAAAAAAACTAATTTTTATTACGAAAATGAGGAGATGAAAAAAATTAATTATTTTGGCTCAAGAAAACCGTGGCCGATGCGCGAATGAATATATTACTCGCATTCGCTCCGAGCTTTACGGCCCTCGTTTCGTTATAATTAATCCGGATTCACGACGCGTTATTGCAATTAATTCGCGAATAATGTTGAAATTCCACAGCGTGGTTCGCGTTATATACAACTTTCTCTAAGCCCGCTATATTCGGTCTATATTATTTTCACCGAGTTCGCATATTAGACAGAGAAAGAGAGAGAAAGAGATAACGAAAGGAAAAAAAAAGAAAGCGAGAGAATTTGGCAAATCCAGTGGAAAATATTCGACGAATTATGGCCAACATATTTTCTCGCCTGTTTGCTTTCCACCGCCGGATCGTTTCTCTTATCGTTAAATTTTGTTCGTTCTCGCGTGGGAAGACGGGAAAGTAGGCTCTTTTCTTCGATTCGATTTTAAGCCTCCGTTGGGAGCTTTTGTACGTACGTATACGTATATGTCGAAATATATATATATATATAATATATATGCACGAGGGCCTCCTCACATAGGCCCACGTCACCCTCACTGCCGACTCATACTTCCGAGAAGTGCCCTAAAACGAGCCTTCATCAATTATTCATGTCTATCTCACTCTCCCCCCCCCCCCCCCCCCCCTCTCTTTCTATTTTACTCTCACTCTCTCTCTCTCTCTCTATCTCTATCTTTCTCCCAAGTTTTTTTATTCGAGATAAATTTTTATTTTTTGCCACCGGTGACTCTCGCGAAACGCCGAGTCTTGAAAAATCTTGCGCGACGAACTCAACTGCCCGAAATACGAAGAGATCGAGCGGAAAAATAAAAAAAAAATAATAAAACTTTTAAAAATAAAAAAAATAAAACTTATGCCCGGCGTTCGTGCGAAGTTGCAATAATATTGAATTGTTGCGAGTCGATCGTGTCGTCTTCGATAAAAAATAACGACCCGATAAGAGACTCGGCTGTGCGAATCTACGACGAAGAATATCGCGATGAAAATCGTAATCACAATAAGATTTATCACGGAAAATCGATTTTACCGAAAAAACAATGGAAAAAATCGATATTTTATCGAGATAGATTTATAAAAAAAGTTAATAATATACAATCAATTATAGATAATAATATTTGTTAGTTAAATAATATGTAATATACACAAATTTCGCTAGACAAACAACGCTCAATTTAATTCCATGGGAAAAAGAATAATAATCTCATTCCTGCAGCATTATTTTCTTTCCAGGGTATGACAAATATATATATATATATATATCACGTATTGCATTAATGGATGAAGGATTAAATTGCCAGACCCTGAGCAGCGAAGATTCGTTTTCGTCATTGCGTGAAAACGACGATTTGGGTCAGTCCCGTGACGCGGTGAAAAGTAGTGGAAATGGCGTGTACGTGTCAGACACACGCCCGACGTGATAAGCGAGTGGGGACTCCATGAATTCCCTACGGGGAGGAACATCGTCGACCGACGACGAGGAAACCACGGTACCCTTATTGCCATTAGCATCGACTTTTTACCCGTGTTAGTTACGACGATAATATAACGAAGGTGAAACGAAACTCGATCGTTCGGTGCGCGATTCGAAAGCATCGGCCATCGTTCGTGCACCGCAACTTGATGATATTTTCACCAACATTTGTTTTCTAGACATTTCGCGACAAATACGACCAAGACTTCTCGTCACTTTGGATATAAAACCATCTTTTCTTCATTTTTTCGTGGAAAAAAATCAATTTTTTGAGTAAAAAATTCAAGTATTCGAAAATAAAACGTGACATTCGTCTCAAGGATTTTGCGGGTCGACAATGAGAGTAATGATTAATTTTTAATTTCGCGATGAATAACGTTTTTTACTGTAAAACAACGACGGGGAAAAAAAGGGATTAAGGAACTTTACAAATGACGGAATAAATGATCTTGGACTTCCCGGAGTCGGAATAATGTACTTTCCAGTGTGTCGTGAAAGCTGCACAAGAGATGCTCGTTATCGATAAGAGAAGCGGCAAAAGTACTCACTGTGAGGAAAGCTCCGGGGACGAGGTAAGTCGGTAAAATAAAAAAAAGCTCGATTTATATTCGAGTAAATTCTTGAATCGCGTGACGCTCTAACAAACACAGGGGGGTGGTATATGGTGGATCCTGCGACCGCTCAGAATTCGCGAGAAACTTGGCAAACGTTGAGCGAAGGTGAGAGAGGGAGAGAGAGAGAGAGAGAGAGAATGAACATGAAGAGCGTATATACAATGCATCATGAGTCGAGATCTGGCTCATGAGATTTCTCCGAGCGTAAGAAATTCCGCCTCGTTCGTCTGAGCGCGAGCGACAGAGCGAGAGAGAGAGAGAAAGAGTAGAGACCTAGTGAGGAATAAAAAAATGAAAAAAAAAATTCGGAGCACGTGCACATAAGGGCCTTCCGGACGTCTTTATAATCGAATTTACGATGAACTTTTTTTTCCTCGAATCTGGCCCAATCCCCCAAAAACACGCTCGAGCGTTCGGGCAGAGCTTTTTTACGGTCGGTGTTGCAATCTCCACGTCATACGTATAATTCTCTCCTCAAGGATTCCAGAATGCGAGCGAGAGAGTGACACAAAGAGAGAAAGCGAGAGAGAGAGAGAGAGAGAGAGAGAGAGAGATTTACACGTAGGTATGACGTTGGCCAACGGTTTCTTCATCATTTGGCAAAGATCTGCGAATTTCCAGCATTATATATATATTTCCAGCATTATATATATATATATACACATAGAGATACATTTCAGGGGTGAAATTTTCGAGGTGTTATTGAAACAAGCCAGATTTTCTCTAGTCGTGTGTCGGTGCATGGCGAAAATAAATGCACACGTATAGACATATATTATATATGTATGGTTTAGATTATATAGATATAAGCGTGTGACTGAGAGCGCAGAGAAGCCGTTGAAGGAAGTGTACACTCGATCCCAGGCCGAAGAGAGGCAGTAATTACAAGCTGCTTTGCTAAACGATCCGCGAGTCCGTCGCGAAGCAAAGGGGTTGTTACATACATCTATATTAGAGGTCTAGTTATATGTATATATATATATTTGGTTGTGAATTAAGGAACAAGGTCCGGCACAGGGAGGAAGACTGAGAGAGTGCGAGAGATAGAGAGAGAGGCAGTATATGCCGGTGATGGCAGAACGTCGTTGTCCTGCGCTTCTCCGTTAATTTACGGTTTTCCCTTCATTAAGCGCATGGCATTCGAGCAGGAGCGATACATAGCTTTGCGGGAGTTGCATGTGATATATCGTATGTCGTATATTGCACACGTGCACGATACAGAGAGGTCCCAGTTGTGGTCGTAGTCGTCCTCGTCGCCGATGCCGACGAGAATTTCCTTTGACTAGATACGCATTTAAATATATATAGTATATAATATAGTATATAATATAGTATATAATATAGTATATAATATAGTATATAATATAGTATATAATATAGTATATAATATAGTATATAATATAGTATATAATATAGTATATAATATAGGTACGTACACCAGAAATGATGATCTCGTGTGCGAAATGTACGAGAAATTTCCGATTCCGTAACTCCCTTGCAAAGTCTTTTTGGACGAATAAAAAACAGTTCTGATCCTTTCAAGGTGTGAAAAGGCCGAAATGTCGATTTACTTTCGGACTTAGGGTTCGTTGAAAAATGAACATTTTTTGTTGTACGAAATGATTTTATAGGGGGATTGTGGAATCGGACATTTTTCGCGAAGTAAGAATATCACGTTCGTATTCCTGATTCGTCGGTCAAAAGCTGAAAAACGTGAATTTCCACGTTTTTTATTATAAAATTGCAATTAATGGATAATGAGAATATGATATTCTGGTTGTATGGGAAATTTCCGATCCCACAACCCCCTATAAAGTCTTTTTGAACAAAACAAAATGTTGATCCCCCTCGAGGGGGCCCAAGTCCAAAGTTGTAATTTGCGTTCGCATTTCGTGTCCGTCGCAAAATAAAAACAAAATTTTGTCCAAAAAGACTTTATAGGGACATTATAAAATCGGAATATTCGCATACAACACGAATATCACACATTTATTCTTGATTTGTTGCAATTTTACGGTCGAAAGCTCAAAAAACTGAAATTCCACGTTTTTCCCCCTTTCGACCGTCAAATCGCGATCCATCGAAAACGCGAATAGGATATTCTCGTTGTACGGGATATTTCCGATTCTGCAACCCCTCTATAAAATCGTTTTGGCCGAAAAAACATTAATAATGTTATCAGATCTCTCGCGTTTTGCGCGAAATTCGCAAAAAATTATTTTTACTTCGTCCCAGTTCGGCGTTCGTCGTTTACTATTTTCAAAATATCCGATTTCCGTGCAAAATTTTCCGAAAACTGGCACGAGCACATTTCCATTTCTTTATAACTGGATATCGTAGGTAGTGAAGAAACCAGGCAAGTGGGATTGCTAATGGCGCGTTCGAAACTTGCGAAGCAATATTGCCAGTCGTAAAGGCAAATCGCACCGTACGACAGCGTTTTCGCATCTATTTTGTAGTCTATAAGGAAAAAGAAAATATAACTACCCGAGACACCAAGAGAGACAGACAGACACACGTAAAAAGGGATGAACAGAGTGAAATAACGATAGAAAAGCGTCTATGAAGCTTCGCTATATATTTCGTGCAATTGCCGAGGGACGCGAGTCTAATTGTAACTATGCGTATATAACACGTAACAATGGAAACAGTCGGCTCATTGTATCTTGCCTTTCAGTCCGAGTTCTTATGTAGGAGCGCGTCCGGTGGTGTACGAGAGGATGGACAAGAAGAGATAAAACGAGACAGTGGGGAGAGACGAGAGACGAGAGACGAAAGAGAAAGAGAGAGAGAGAGAGAGAGACAGAGACGAAAGAGAAAGAGAGAGACTAAAGAGAGAGAGAGAGAGAGAGAGAGAGAGAGAGAGAGAGAGAGAGAGAAAGGGTGGGTCGTTCATAGTACGTTGGATAGCAAGGGAGGAAAGAGGAAAAAAGAAACAACAACGATGAGAAAATGTAAATCGTTATCAACCAACTGCGAGTAGACGTGCGTTGTTTTTTCCTCCCTACTTTCCCTCCCCCTCTCTTTTTCTCTCTCTCTCTCTTTCAGCCCCACCCTTGTCCCGCACCTCGTCGCATACAAACGCAACATTGCGCCTCGTTGTCCTTGGGATGCCCTTGGGCACGCGACATTGTTTCGAACATCGATTTTTTTTCATTTTCTTTTTTTTCCTCGCTCGCCCCTCTTGATTTTTCTTTAACCATTTTCTCCTACCCTTTCCCCCGGTATCCGGTACGCGCGCTTCGTCTCATCCTTCTTCTCCCCTCCCCCCCTCCCTCGTCGATAAAACATAGAGATAGATTTTCATCGTAATTATCGGCGAATCGTCGAAATTCATGACGCGTGCATTAATCGATCGTGAAGTCATTACCCTGTGCTCGCATTATCTCTCGACGCAAGCCCGCGCACTGATTTTAATGCACCACTCTCGATGTTCCATTTAGCGTATAAAACGATTTCGCATGGCGCTACATAAAGTCGGAATGAATGTTATATACGTGTCTATATAATACTGTGTTTATATATATATATAAACCCTGCACAGTTTTCGAGCGGGAATGCAACAGGCGTTCGCGAACGGACCCTCCCTCGTTATCTGCCATAAGCTGTTATAAGCCTCGTACTTACGTACATATTTTAATCCGCGCGTTCGTACATTGATCGTAGCTTCTTTCGACATCGTGTTTTATAAAGTTTTATACGCGGCAAGAAAATCAAAATTGTGTGGATTACAAAAATTCAATTCAATTAAAATGTTAATTATAATTTGTCGGACTTACCAAGAATATTGTTTTCCCCAAAATAATAATAATAGTAATAATAATAATAATAATAATAAGTACGCAGAGAAATTAATTGGAGATTAAATCGTGGTCTTAAAATAGATGCGATTCAAAATCTAAGATAAATAAATCGAAAACAACAATTTTCATATAACAGAGAGGAAATAAATGATAAATTCGATCAAAATCTGAATTATCGTTTGTTACACGTACTCGAAATATATTTTCCGCTGAAATAATGACAATAATAATAATAATAATAATAAAGTGACAATAATAACAATAATAAATAAACAGAGAAATAAATTTCAAATTCAATTTTGGCCTGAAAATAGACGTGATTTAAAATCAATTTATTTCTCGCGTTCGTATCAACACAAGTTTTCACTTCTTCTCTGACACTTTTGTAACGGATCGCCCACCTCGCGAATTATCATTTATCGGAACGTTCGGACGCGAGCGACAATGCCACAGCTTCGGTCTTTCCACGATCGATGGACGTCGTCCCGATCTTTCGACCGTCGACGAGAAAGCCTCGGTGCGAATGCTGACAAGAAGATGAAAGAGGGGGCCAGTGTCAAAGTAAATTCAGCGATGTTCGTCCTCTGGAATTTCTTCTTTTTTTTTGTTACATGAAACCACCTTGTCACGTGCGACTCGCCTCGGGGAGAAAAAAATATCGATAGCGTGGATGGCCTTGCGATAATGAAAACAAAAAAAACGATTAAATTTTATGTAAAGAAACGCGAGAGCGAGGAGAGAAAATCGAAACTGACACGGACGCTCGATTCGGGAAATGTTATTTTTCGAGAAAAATCGAGGGACTCGGCGTTACTTCCGGTTTGCAGTATGTCGGCCTGGTAAACAAGCTGACCTGGCATGGTTTCGTTACGATGCCGATAAATCATCGAAAAGGACAGGGAGGGGGTGGGAGAGTGAGCAGTGGGGGTGGCTGAATAAAAAAGTTTTTCAAATACGACAGAACGTCACGCGTAACGAGAAGCATCGTGTGGCACACGAGCTTGGGGGCGGAAAGAATTCGGTGTAGGCACATTCGTGCATATATCCATAAATATATATACAATATAAACATCTATAGTACCCCTGTGACGAATAGTTTACGGTTGTATATCTATATATGTGTCGAGGTGGATACGCCTGTCGATAGAAATCGAAGCATTGATGAGCGACAGTCTCTAGAGAGAAAGAGAGAGGAGAGAGAGAGAGAGAGAGAGAGAGAGAGAGAGAGAGAGAGAGAGAGAAAACATGTTCGACGTTCGCATATTCCTGTCTCTCCGTTGCAGTATCTACAAATCGTTATCTCGATCCGAAGAGACACAAGATATCGTTAAAAATTATTTTTTATTTAAAAAAAATTGAAATTTTTTAAAATCCCATCCAAGAATATTAATTTATATTTATTATTATAACAATATTTTAGTATAATAAAATATGTATATTAATACACGAAAATGTAAGTCTTAATCAATTTATTTATATACGTCTGTTTTTCTTTTCGTTTTTCTCGCCGTGGAATCCGTGCAGGGGTTGTAAAATAAAATTACATTTCACCGTTGTATCTCAAAGCTCTCCCGGCTCTACTACGCTCGGATTTCATTTCAACGCTCGAGAGAACTTTTATTACCAGGCGTGAGTTTCAACGCGTCTGACATCGTCTCGACTATTATTCGAGTCAATTTACGAACTATGAATTTTAAATAGTTCTCAAGATCACGCGACGATTGAATTAACCAACGTTCAATCCCAATTTACCGATTACGATCAAATTTTCGTTAAACACACGAAACAAAAAAACGTTTAATTCAATCGGTGAAAAGCTATTCGAAAAAAAAAAGAAAAAAGCTATCTTCTCGACATAAAATTACATTACGTCGATCTTGTTGAATTTTAATGAAAAACGTGGTTGAAAAAGAAAACAGTAGAAATTTGATGTCGCAAATGAAAATTAGAACGCGGATTATTGCGAATAAAAAAAACCGATATCATCCTAACGATGACGGACCGAGAATCGATGAATATATTTCAACGTAAAAAATTCGAACGAGAATATATCAACGATGAAAAAATCTGTTTAAACAGCAGCATGAATCTCGTATTTAAAGACTACGAGTGCATAATCTTTTCGGTAATGTCACGAGATCCATCGACATACAATTTCATTGCTCTAGAACGTGTACAGGACTGGCGATTGCCCGAAGGGCGAAAGAGGGAGGGTAGATATACATACAAAAAGAGACGACACTCGAAGCCACGTCTTCCGGCTCTTTCCAACCTCGTCATCTCGTATCGTCGTATCTCGTCGACAGGGCGAATACTCAAAAGGTATTTTGCATGCGAAAATATACCCGGACGGTACGAGCCCAGATATCCGTTGAAAAAGGGAACCCATTGCGGTAGTCGAATAAAGGGATATTATACTGGAAAGTGCGGAAAGGAAAAAAAGAAAAGGAAAAACGAATGGAAAGAGAGCGAGAGAGAAGAACGACGAAGAACAATCGTGGTAAGGAGCCTCGAGGAATATTTTACGGTTAGGACGAAAGACGAACAGAAAAAGAGTGAGAGGAGAAAGAGAGAGAGAGAGAGAGAGAGGAAGGAAAATTTATAGTTTGTGTATTACGATTCGAGAGAAAAAAAAATGATGAAAAAAAGAATAGAAAGGCGACGTCGTCTTCTAAGATGGGAACGCTCTTCACATTTCCGATATAGCACGTGTCTTTGTATTATATGGTTCGTATAAACGTGTGTGTACGAATACGTGCAGAAACAGACACGGGACGAAAATAATCGGGCGATAAGCCTTTATCGCGTGCCCTGGAGCGTAGGGAGGACGTATCATTGTTAAGACAATGATATATATATATATATATATATGTAAGAGTTTGAGCGACTCAACACGCTCGTGTGGTTGCTGATGCATCTCTGCGGTCGACGGGAATGAAGGGCTCTTCCCTAGAACAGAGAAGGTGAGGAGGGAGGGCGGAGAGCAAAAATGTAGGATTTTATTTTCTAGTCACTGGTCTAAACTCTTTGTATTTGTATGTGTATGTGTGTGTTGTGTTCCGTTGCTCCGTTCTTTCTCTCGTGTACGCGCAATACGATATCTCGAAATGTGCAACGGGTCGTTGAGTTTCCTCGTCGATCTCTCGTCACTCGCATTGCCCAGGCCGGAACACTCGTATTTCCAATGGTTTGTAGAACCTCTGTAGAACTTTATATATACATAGATGTATGTGTTTCTCGTCCTATCTCCGGTATACTCGTGATGCTCGACCGTGCCAAAGGAGAAAGGGAAAAAGGAAGAGGAGAACGAAAAGCTCCGAATATATCGTTATCTACGATTTTTCGTGATGCATTGCATCGGTCCTCGGTGCCAATGCCGAGGTGTGCAAAATTTCGCGAGGATACTTTTTCTTTTTTAGAACGTTTTTTTTTCATTTTTCCTTTTTTTTTCTTTTTGTCGTTTGAAATTTATGAGAATTTTTGTTCCTTGAAGCGACGATACGTGCCGAAGGTATTTTTGGGACGGACACCTTAGGTAGATAAAATACAGCCTTATGCTGGAAAAATACGTTTTTCGATGTTGATAAATCGTCGTCTCTTTTTTTTTTGTAAATTCTGACTTGGAATTTTTTCTGTTTATGTGAAAAAACAAGGAAAAATCGACTGGAAAAGTCGGGATTTATGTCATTACTGTAAGTAAATATTTGTTCTGATCTTCTCTCGTTAAAATTGAGAAAATAATCGATTATCGAAGATCGCGAGATTATCGATTAGCCGAAAATGAAGTCGTTTGGCCATTTTGTCACGAGCGAAGTTTCGAGATTTGAAAATTTTATTCGAATACGTTCACAGGTCGAGCGTGTCGGTATGAATACGATCCGTGGGCGAATGAGTGACGCGACAGGTGCGAGGCGTCCTCCGGATTCGATTACGGAGTTTCCGTGATAAATTTGACTCTCGCTCGTCCTCTGTCTCTACCACTTGACATCGCGTACGACGAGTTCACACGTCGCACGTGGGCTTTCGAAACGTTTTCGGTATCAGTCCGTCATGCCCATTCTCGAATTTCTCGTCGTTCGTCCACGTAACTCTATATATCTGTATCTATTTTTTTTGTTAATTAAATTTCATTAATTAAAATAACGACAATTCTTCGAAAAGTCATTTAATTTTGTCGACACGTTTGAAATATTGTCAAATAGCGAATAAAATCTCGGACAGAAATACGGAAATTTGTGTCGTAATGAAAAACAAAATGGATATTACGCGTGTCGTGAACAGGACAGCGAGAGGGAAAGCATCGAACAAGAAAATCTTTTCTCTCGGAGGTGTTTTTGAGACGTCTTTTTTTTTTGGAAATGTTGACTTCGAGAAAAAGAGATTTTTCTTCGAGAGCTCGCCAACGAATTTCCGGTGATAAGGGGGTTTCGACACGAATCAGAGAGTGCAAGTGGTGGGAGAGGGTGTTAGAAGGAGAGATAGAAAGAGAGAGAGAGAGGGAGAGAGAGAGAAATAAGGGTATCTTCCGCTATCCGAGGACTGGGGATAATGCGACTAGGAGTAAAAGCGAGGGCGCGAAAACCGATAGAATTCGAGGAGGTATAAGCGACGTCAACCCACCCCAATCCTACCTTTATCCCTCTCGTTCTCTCTCTCTCTCTCTCTCTCTCGCTTTCCGACTCTCGCTTCTCCCCCAGCTGTCGTTGACACGCCGCAATTACTGTTCGCCGGGGTGCAAACCTGATTTGCAAATCGATGCTTCGGTAGTGGTATAGTTGATATATATGTATATATATATATGCAGCCACAGAAATATGTGCAGTAATAACCCAGATCTACAATACTTAATATATATATTATAATACAGAGTGAAGTGGGGCAATACGGACCACCTTAAAAACATCTATAACACCCTATCACCGAAGTTTACAGCGTAATTTCACGTCAGGGGTAGAATTTCATCGCGAAGACACGATCTTCGTGCGATAAAACTTTAAGATAAAATAGTTTCTTTATTTTTTAAATTCATTTATATTTTTCAATGGTCCATCTTACCCCACTTTTTTCGAATATTTTTTCCACGTCGAGAATATGTGAAAATTGTTCAACGATACGAAGCATTTGTCACTATGCGACGTTTGTTTCACGTTTTCGTGTGAAAAAGATACAAATAAAAAATATTTCGCGTGTCACGAAATTAAATTACGTCGATGATTAGATCTAAAATTTGCCACTCGACGGAAAAATTCATTTTTGTTTGTAATCGGGAAACTCGGAGGAGATCGAATACATGTCTTATCTTACGGTCGTAGTAGACAAGTGTCGTCGCGCTATTAAAATTTGCCCATTAGCGCGTTCGTGTAAATACAAATATGATGGTCCATCTTAGCAGCCTCGACCTCTCTCGCCCCCAACATCGCCCTATATATTCAATCGTGTCATTAAAATCCGCTGGTTTACGAAAATTTGGCATGCCCGTTTAAACGCTCCCATTGTTCCAGGGCCTCAATTATATATTATTTAATGAACAAATTCGACCCAGTTTTCATCGCGTGAGATCCACGAAATCGTTAATATTCACCCCGAAGGGTAGTTATTTCGACACCAACATTTTTACTCCACGACCGCCCTCCCGGCGAAAAGCTTTAACGGCCCGCGATAAATTTAACGTCTTCTCGTTTTAGATTTTGCGCATAAAACCAAAAAACAAAAAAAACAAAAAGAATCAAAAAAGCTTTCCGAGCACGAAATAAAATCACAGGCTCCTCCGTCGTGCAGATGCTCGACGTTTTTTTAAAAAAATCGAAACAAAAGAAGAAAAAAAACTCGTCCGTTACTCTCACGCTCGCATTCGCGATGGAACAAAAATTTGTAACCAGAAGGATTTCGGAGCTTTCGTCCACGATGACGTTCCGCATATTCCGAGAGAGAATCCTCTCTCTCTCTCTCTCTCTCTCTCTTTTTCTGCCAAAGCCACTGGATCTTTTTTTATGAGTTTGAAAATTTTATAAAACAAAAAAAAATGTGAAAAACGTACGCGCCAGCAGGTTTCAACCCTTAACCGCATATTCTATATTATGCATGCTATTTATATATATAGGTGGGATTTTATATAGAATACCTATACCCAAACTTTTATATACACGTTATATAAAGCATTATTTTTGTTTTTTTATGTATCGTGGTCAGTACTTTGTCTTATACGTGAATTTTACATATATTCGTGTTTGCGTGTGCGCATACGTGCGTATAAACTGTCGGGAGTGGATTTTTTTTCGCGCATGCGCATACCGAAGTACACTCTTATTCTGATAGCAAACGTTAAATCGCTCGTACACACACGCGTAGGTGCTCGATGATAAAATCATGAAGCCGGTTGCATCCATGTCGCTGACGCGATTGAGACTGAATAGGCGGATCGACCGAGAGAAGCCAACGAGATTGAACAAATCATCTTTGCTACGGGACAATAAATCCGGAAATTTCATCTACATTCGCGCGTACCAACTCGCGTACGTTTATTATACACCCCCGCACGACACACCGACGATTCAATCAAAACCGAGCACTTTTCGATCTTTTTCTTCATCATCGTTTTATCGAATCAACGAGCGAACAAACGGACCTCGTTACAGTCTTGAATGAGTCATAATCAAATGATTATGCCTGATTCAAGGCTCTTTCTCGATTATCTTTCCACCGTGTTCCTTAATTATCTTAACACGTCTATATATATGATTTTTATTTATCTATCAAAAAATCAATCAATCAAACAATGTAATTTTTCATATATTTTTAACGTATCAATATTTGTTTTTTAATCGTCGACAAATATTTATGCGAAGATAAAAAATTCTTCTCTTGTTAAAAATTTTGTACGATTCTTGTTCCTGATAGCGATCGGCCTAATTCTCGATTAAATATATAAAGATGTAAAAGAAGAAAAAGAAAAAAATTCGTCCGATAATTCGCAAAGTTAACATCGACAGGTGTTTGTTTTCGCTACCTTACTTTTTGTTTATCCTCGAATCCATAAACGTCGAGTGGCTTATCGGTGTAAATTGCATTATCTGTACGCGGGTTGTCAAGCGAGATAGCGGCGTGTGCGCCTCGGCGAGGAGGCAGATCAGTAAAAAAAATAAAACAAAATAAAAAATATAGACTGTTTCATGTACGCGAGGCAAAAAGCCGTAAGGTTTAACGCGCGCACGTACCTCGATATCTCTCGGACGTACTGGACGGCACGTGGGCAAAATTATGATTTCGTATCGCGAGTTGTGCCCGGCAACAGACCGGTAACTCACCTCGATAGTCCGAGTTACCGGGCGGCGTACCAGTTAAACTTTTCTCTTGCTCTCTTTTCTCTCTCTCTCTCTCTCTCTCTCTCTCTCTCTCTCTCTCTCTCTTTAGAACTAAATTTATCTCTCTATCTGCAAGTGACGAGGGCAAAATCGTCCGACGATCAGTGTGTGAGAAAGAGAAGGGAAGGGGGAGAGTCACTAACAAAACACATTCGCAAGATTCTCGTGCGATTTCGATAAAACGTACTATCGCAACATAAAGTATGTCGTAAATAGGGAAACCCTCGAGACTTCGAAGAGTGACAGAGGATAGTCGTTAAATCGAATTCAGGCTGGTATTTTACTTTTCTCTCTCTCTAACTCTCGTTTCTCTCTTTCTCTCGGCGTTTCCTCTTTTCACAGCCTTGAAATTCGCTGATGCGATAAAATCAAAAGGGCGTATCGAGTCTATCCGAGCATATGCCCCAATGCCCTTTTATTCCTTGATAAACTCGGAATCATCAATGTTATTTAGTACCTCGTTTCTATATCGGCGAAACTCTCGCGAAAATTCAGAAAACTCGAGCTTAAATTTCCAAGTTGAGATGTTTTAAGTATCGTCCGCGAAGGAAAGATCTCGCTTCTGTTAACAATTTAACACGATCCTGTCATCGTCGGAAAGATAATCGTTCGACTCGCGCATCGAGCTTTTATTTACAATTTTGATCGAGAAGCTCGTACGAAACTGGCCGAGACCATTTGGACTTTTCCAACATTTTATTTATCACGTTTGTGTTGAACTAAAGGTTCGTTTTTATCGAGGGCTTTTTTTATCGACGATCAATTTAATTTTATCGCCACTTCGTCTCAATAAAATTGATCGTATCGCAAATAGATTCGAATTTGTGCGAAACAATTTTTATTTAGTCAATTTGTTTTTTTGTTTTCTTTTTTCATTCCAACGAAATTTATTCAGTAATTCTGTTTCTTCGGGGTATTAAATATTTCATAACGGACCGTACGAGCAAAAACTGTGAAGTTGCTTCGAATAAACCGTCTTATATGGACGAAATGTGAATTTTCTTTTGTTCTTTTTTTTTCTCATAGTAAACTAAAAAAATGTTTGCATCAGCGCACTCTCGTGCGAGACGAGTTGATCCGAGTGGCTCGTAAAGCTTTTTTTCGCTTCGCCGTTGACGTTGACATTGACGTCGTCGTCATCGTCGTTGTTTAATTAAAGAATTTTCATCCCTCGCAAGGGAAATAGCGAGAAAGGTTTTTACGGCGAGCTCGGATAGTTCGGCAGCGAGGAAACGCGAATACGAGCGTGAAAGGAATCCGTGCTTTACGTCGCTACAGCGTCATCTAATATTCTCTTTTTCGTCGTAAAGTGTGTCGAAAAAGTGGTTAATTTTCTTTAACGTGCCAAACACGAAAAACAAATTATATTTATATGGAATTTTTTACGCGTCGACTTTATCGAACGAGGTTTTTTTTTTGTTTCTTTTCGACTCGAGAGAAACAATCCTCGGGTCATTCGAAACAGCATGGACAATATTTTGATTAAATATCAATGAGTATCGTATGCTTTATGAAACGAATCACCCTCGTATAGCCGAGTTCATCGATTCCCGGTCATTTATTCACGACTATACAATACAGTCGCTAACCAACTCTGTTATCTCTCTCTCTCTCTCTCTCTCTCTCTCTCTCTCTGTATATATATATATATATATTTATATGTACAACAGTCGAGAGGGAGAGAGCCGGAGAGGGTAGAAATCGCGTTCCCCAAACCAGGCACCGAGCTTCGTAACACAAGCATGAGGGGTCGTTTATATACACATAGTCGATGTATAATATTTGTATTTCATGGTCCGATGCTGATACCGGAAACTCAACGTCGACGCAGGGAGATCGATCGAAGTTTCGTTGTGCCGGACGTTCTGCCACACGTCGAAAGTATATGGGGGAGATGCAATTGAGCACACGAAAGAAGCAAAATAGGGAGGCTGACACATGGAAGAAATAAAGAGAAAGAGAGAGAGAGAGAGAGAGAGAAGGTGTGTACAAAAAAATAATCGAATTTTCGTATCTCCCCATTCTTCGATTATATAATACGATTATATAACCTAATCTTTTTTCGAATATACTTTCAGAGCGTTTGTTTGTCTTCTTTTTTTTTAAAGGCTGTTCAAACTTTTCCGGGTTCATAGACAAAAAAAAACTTTACGCTCGATGATTCGCGAACCACTTCGTACGTAGTCGACTTTCTATCCTCGAGTATTTTATGAATTTCTATCGTCGTACCAGATGGGTCGCGGTTAAGGGCTGAAAGCTTCCTACATTTATCAATTTTTTATACAATTTTTCAAATTCTTACGGAATATCGTTTTTCTTTTTTTCTTTTCTATCTCGTTCAAGGAGAAGGAAGATGGGTGAGGAAGGTGAGTAGATTTTTATCAATTTATTTATTGGCCAGGTCGAGCTCGAAGGGGATACCTAGGGTCGTCCCGAGGTTACGACGGACAGGCTTAAAAAGGTCTCGTCCGTCGTCTCTTCGTACTTCGTCCTCGTGTAACTCCTCGCACGCTTTTCCGCTGACGAAAAAAGTGCGAGAACCGTAAGAGTGTCACGGAAATGTGGAGAGCTCGGACAACGGACGACGGATATACACCGTATCGAACATGATCGATCTACATCGAACGTGTCGAACTATAAATCCGTCCGATCCCATGGATGACAGTGAGAAAAGAAAGCAAGCTCTTCGCAACGTCAGCCACGAGGAGGAGGAGGAGGAGGAGGAGGAGGAGGAGGAGGAGGAGGAGTCGAAGGGTCGAGCATATAACCGTCCGGCACTCGAAATTTATTTATATTGATCTATATATCCGTTTTAGAACTAAAAATTCGGGTATGCAATTCGATAAATCGCTTGATTGCAAAATATTATTTACATTCGTTATGATAGAAACAAAAATTGAGTGGAAGGGGGTTTTCGTTGAAACGGAGGAAGAGAGGGATGTGGTCTATCGATCACCGTCGTATAATATTATATACCTAGTTTGTAAAAAGGCCGGGCGAAAAATGAACTTTGAGAAAAATAAAGAAATACGTAAGTGGTAACGCCGGGCAATATCCTGGCTGGAATTAGACGTTTTGAAAAATTGCCCCGAGGCATTAACCCAACCATACACTCCGCGTACGAAAGTTACGCATTTATCTTCGAGCCAGCGGATTTTATATCGTACGAGCATTTTTTCGTGCTTTCTCGCGATAATTTAAAAAAATTCCAGGTGTCACTCGCAATCAACGAACGAAAACAAAAATCCCATTTTCTCGACTCTTCGAAAACCGGGGGAAAAAAACAAAACAAACAAAATGAATTTCAAGCCATCGTAACTTTTATCTCTCACACGGGACTTTTCCATTGGAATATTTTAAACTGGAACAAGGGTGAAAAAAAGTGCGACCAAACTTCTCGCGATTTTAATAAAAAAAAACAACAAAAATAAAATTTTACGAAAAGATCAAAATACAATTTTGTTTACCTTTTTTTTTTTATACGAGACGCAATTAATTCGAAAACAAAAATACGAAAAATACGAACCTCCAGAAATTTTCATAAACGTAATTTTCCGGAGAATCGCGAATTAAACGACGTACAGTTTCGCGGTATTTGGTAATACGATCGGTAACTCAATCCGTCGCGACGCGTACGCGTATATGTGAACGCTGATAAAACGAGAGGGATGGAACTCGTACGTGGTTGTTTTTACGCTCGAGTTTCTCTTTTTTTCGTGCTTTAATTTGGTCGACCGTGTCAAAAAGTCCACGTACGTCGCATAGAAACGTTATATAAATATATCTATATATTTTTATATACATCCATACAAGCCATATATAAACATATAACTCGTCAGAACATGTCTCCGTGCCATCTGTGAATGAATGCGTACCGTAGTGAATTTTCTAACGCGAAGAGTATAGGAGAAACGAAGGGAGGAAGAAAGAAAAAAAAAAGGATGAAAATTTGCGTTCGTCTCGTTTCGTTTTGCTCTCGACCAAGAGGCTCCGGGCGTTGATGTAACTGGCTCGAGAGGAGACTGGGAAAGAGGGTTGGAGGATAACGGAGTTTGGGGTAAATGGGGTGTACATAGGAACAGTCCTATATACAATAACTATATCTATATAGGTTGACTAATATACAGGCATCGTTGGCAGTTCGCGCGCGGACACGTTCGTTCGCCACATTTTGCGAGCGTCGAGTGTGCCAGGAGAGTACACCAACGAGGGCCAGAACTAGAGAGGAATAGTGCACAAGGAGGATAGTGGAACGTCACTCGTTATGCGCCAGCTGGTGCATCGTACGTATCGCGCACAATACTAGAGGAATGGAGGGGGGGAGGGAAGAGAGGAGACCTTAACTGTCCTACGGAACAAGCCTCATCGTAAACAATTCACGCTTCGTCGCGATAAGCAGATAACACGAAAACGTCGTTTCGTCCGTAGAGTCGTATCTTCGTTCTCTGACGTTTGTGCGCGCGTAAATGCGTCGCTCTATTTTATTCACCGTTCGTCTAGGCTCCGTCATTGCGTATAAACAGGGTGGAAATCCTGGTATGATTTTTTTTTCATTTATTATTAAATTAGAATTGTGGTTGGATTAATTAATATTGATTAGTAATTTTAATGAGAGTCAAAGATGTTATCGAAAGAAAATGGTAATGATTATAAATTATGTATTTATATTTAATATTATTAATTATTACTATTACTGTAAAATAAATTGTTATTTATAAAAAGTTATTGTTATCACAGCTGATCGAAAGAAACCGATAATGATAATAAATTATTTATTCGAATTTATTATTATTATTATTATTATTATATAATAAATTGTTATTTATTTAAATTTATTGTCATTATTAATATTATCAATGTTTTCGACTGGCAGTACAATATTCATTAATTTTGCTCGTGGGCGCGAAATTTAACTCGCTGTTGGCCTGATCAAGTATGTATATAGGCGGAAAATTGCGATAAGGGGATCATCCCTCACGTTACCCAGCACACGCACACGCACATACACATAGGCAAGAATAGAGTTCCTGCGACGCGTTTTGACTAAGAACCAAAAGCTCTGTAATAACAAACATTGCTTAAGTGCTCTTTGCCACCAAAATGTGTGAATATGTATGTGTTTGCGAGAATCCAGAGTGGATTAAGTGCACGACGCACTCTCACTCTCGCTCGATGCACAAAACGTAGATGCTTTTATACGCGCGCACACCTTTTGTCCCTTTCTTGATACCCTTTCGCTTCCTGCACACTATTTTATCTTTCTTTCTTTCATTCCTTCTTGCTTTTTTTTTCTTTCACTTTCTTCTGCATCCCCCTCCACCCCCTTCTCTTATAGCATCCTCGTTCCAACGTGAATCGAATAATTTTCATACCGGAATAGGTTACCTCGAATATAACGCTCGTGAGTACGGAGATTCGTATAAAGCGCCGAGGAAAAATGAAGGAGAGACAGGAATAAGGGAGTAGAGGACAGGGAAAAAAGGGAAAAAGAAGGTATAGAAAGTTTCAGCTCGATCCTATTAAATATTCCAATAACCGCGGGGTGGAAGCTTTATTTTAAATGAGTAAAAACGGATTGAATATTAAAGCTATCTATATTGGTTTCTCTCGTGCAGCGTGCGGTTGCCTACTTTTTCTTGCTTAGAGAATTATACCACGTAAAATAGAAGTTATGCTTTTTCTGATAATGAGAGAGGAAAAAAAATAATAAAGGTAATGAGAAAATCGGATAAAAGACGTTGCTTACGGTTACATCGTGATAATAAGTTTTATGTAATTATTTTGTTTTATTCGAAATATTTGTTTAATCATTTATTTGAGTTGAATTAAAAAAAACAGAGAAAAGATTTTTCAAGCGGACGTCCAGACGATTCGTTCATTGTGATATTTTATGACACTCCGCGAAGTTCCAAAACATTTGTGTAACGTTGTCAACGACCGAAGAGGGCTGAGCCCTTTTTATCGTTTCCCGCTTCTCACGATTCGCCCCTTTTCCATCATCACCCCTCCCGAATTAATTCGAATTAATTGCCACTCGCTTTAATGGGACAAAACCCCACTCTGCCAGATGAGTACCGTGCGATTCGCCTCGTCCGCAGTTATGAAATTTTCCTTCAAACCGAAGCTTAATAGCGATAATAAAGCACGAAGACTTTTACGATTTACCACTCTGCTAATACGATTTCACGTCGCGTTATCATTCTCGCGACGTACGAACGAGGTTAAGGAAAGAAAGCGATCCGGTCGTTCTGAGAATCGAATCAAATTTCAATTAACTCAAATCGCGCGTAATGTCCTCGAGGCTAATAATTGGCCGAACGAATTAAATTTAATTCGAATATAAAATTTAGCTCTAATCGAATGATAAATAATGCGGACAAACGAAACTCGGAAATCACATTTTCCTAATTGTGAGAAATTATCGATTTCGCGCGTGACCATCGACGAGGGAAAAAAAATCTTCGATTTTTCTTTTAAATTTTCTTCCTTGGATAATTCGAGATTTACGATAATCGATTTCTTACGATCCAATTTTCTAAAGATACTTCACCGCACATAAATCCTCGTACAAGGAGTGTGTGGCATACGAAACGAGAAAGAAGCAACGACACGATAGAGAAAACAGAGAGAGAGAGATAGAGAGAGAGAGCGAATGAGACGAGATCCAGACATAAATTCCTCTTCCATGCACGGAAAACGTCGTGAGAGGATAGAAAAATACCTAATACGAAAAATTGAAAAATATCTTCTAGACGCGAGGAAAGTCACGGAATAAAAGTGTCTCTCGGGCGTTGGAGACGAGAATCGATGATTGGGAGCTTTCGGATCTATCGTTATAGTCCCGCGACTCGTTCGATCGAAATTCCATCTGAAAATCTCAAAAAAATAATCGATTTTCCTCATCGCAAAAGATATCAAAATCGTTTCATAATATTTCTTTTATTCGAATATTTTCAATCGAAAATAAAGAATATTACGTAGTTCGCTCGAAACGAGAAATCCGCTGAAATTCGAAGTTCAAAGTTGAAATAAGAAATCTTACGAATACAATCGTGAAATGATATAAACTCGCTCGTATCTATAAATATACATATATGTGTGTGTGTGATTTAAATGCATAAGTCTATAGTGATCGGTTATGATAGGCTTCCGGCCTTGATTGCGAGCGACAAGTCGCTCGTGGCTCGGAATAATCCGATAAGCTCGGATCACTTTCACTTGCATTTTCGCCAAAGACGAGACGACTTTAAATCCTACGACGTCGATAATACGTAGCGATACCCCACCTTTTTTTATATCCCGTTAAAAAGAAACGACGAGGTCCCGCCGTCGTCCTCGAACACCAGCTGTTTCGCCCGCGAACTTTACATGACCCACGGCTATAAAGCACGTAGTTACGTTAACGTCACGAAAAGCTCGTCGATCGTTCACGAGTGAAAGCAAACTGATTCGAAAATATTGAAGTCCTCTTAATATTTCGATGCCGAGGAAGAAATAAAAAGCAAGCCACCGAAAAGACGAAAGTTAAAGCGCGAGGAGTGTAATAAAAACGCGGGGTTAAAAGGTTTTGCACGAGGGTTGTTTTCGTCCAACTTATTTTATATTCTTTATTTCGACTCGACGTATTGAAAATTGCTCGGGCATAAGAGAATTAATGTCTGACGGGTCGTAAAATCGTGGTAAATTTACGCGACACGAGATCTCGTTTAGAATCGACGGAACGAGGACGGGGAGAGGGGAGGTTGCGATAATCAGTTTGTGAGAATCGATGTAGGGCATGGAAGTTAACGACTGCCCCGATGACCGGTCAAGATTTCGAATGAAAATTAAACGCTACGTGTCGATAGAACGACTCTACCGAACTAATATATTTCTCGTCTTTTACGACTTCGAACCAGAATAAACAATTTAAGAAAATTAACTAAATAATTTTCTTCTTAAATAAAATTAAACAAGAAAATCAATAACGAAACTGAAATATTTGGAAAATCATAAAAACAACATATATAAATATTTGAAACTTGTACATTCGTTCGCCGATTCTCATGGGTAAATTCGAGATATCGAAGCAGGGTGGGAGAAGAAAGCGATAATATCGAAGCTATTTTATCCATGTTCGAAATGCCAAAGTATAAAATCGTTTTCTCAAATTAGCGATATTGCTCGGGGTTAATCGTTCGTGTTAGCTTTTCTCGCCAATTCTCTTTCTACCCATTGTTATGTTTTTCCCCGTTTACCGAGCGCAATGCGGGACTGTTACGAAAGTCCGAGGTAACCATGCTGGTGGGAATTCTCGCGCCCCCTCGACCCTCCCCAACCCCCCGGTAATTAAAAGTAATGGAAAATTAACAAAGTTCTCGTACTGCGAAACTCACGGTTCATTCATCTCACTTTGTTCGTTACGTTCTCCCTATATAACACGTATGAATACATACAGACATCAATGTCCATATATATATGGGTTGAAACAATATTTTTTCGACGATATAGGTATATAGGGGGATGAAAAATATTGGTTTATCGTATGCGAGAGTACGACAGAGAGAGAGAGAGAGAGAGAGAGAGAAAAAGAGAGGAAGAGACAGAGAGAAAGAGAGAGAGAGAGCGAGAGAGAGAAAAAGAGAGGAAGAGACAGAGAGAAAGAGAGAAAGAGAGAGAGAGGGGGGTGTCGAAGGATAGAAGGGAGAAAAGAGCGACAAGCGCTCGTCTTAACTTTTCAAACAACGTTTCGAGAGTTGGCCTAGTCGAGTTCCGGCCAGACTGGAAATACCCATCATATTCATAGTGAGCTCTGTCAGAAACTCCCGTTTATATTTCACGTGCCTCGTAAGTCCTCTCAACGAGAAAATATTATAGCCATCGCTACCCTACCGCCCTTGCCCCGTCCCTCTATCGTCCCTTCCGACGATGTATTACGGGAAGAAGATATTTCTCGTCACTTTGACAAGACTGGCTTATCGTACAGATATATATATATATATATATGCGTATAGACAAGTACGCTTCGGATCTGTGCCGAAGCCTCGCAACGATATTATCCACACGGTGATACGCGATATAGAGAACACGTTCCAAAAGCCCACTTTATCTTTCCCTAACCGATCTTTCCGTATTCCCGGAACAGGGAAAACTTGGTGCAACGAATGGCGGAAAAGTTGGAGGGTTTGTGTTGGGTTTCGTCGTATTGTACGAACATCGATTTTTTATTTATCATTATCGTCTCGTTGTTATGCGAATAAATTTTCGTTTTATATATATGAAAGTACAGTTTGCACACGCGAGAAAAGTTAAGAAAATAAAAAAATATGAAAATATTGTGAATTAACGTTATGAATTTATTGCTGACGTTGACGATCGAACCGGAGTAAACAAAAATAATAAAATTAATTCGTCGCGTATCTGACCGTGGATACATTGTTGTTTCCATCGATCTGTCCCACTTGGTCGACAATCTGTAACAAAACTCGTAGCTGAAGACAAGGACGAGCACGATAGCTACGCAGCCGGGGAGAGAGAGAGGGTGGTAGGCAAGAGACAGAGAGGTGGGGGCTTCGGGGATTTGAATTGACCAACAAAAAAATAGTGAGCTCGATCGAGCGATCATCGAGGGCGCGAGCGTTAACGAAGAGGGGTGTGTGTATGTGAGAGAGAAAGAGAGAGAGAGAGAGAGAGAGAGAGAGAGAGATGACTGCCTTTCACACCGGGGGGATGCCGGAGGGTGGGCGATATAAAGCAAGGGATGATAGAGGGAGGGACGACTCTCGGCCTTGGAAGGAAGGAGAATATCTCGCCGTCGTAATACCGTCGTCGTCTCGAGCCCTCGGCTTATCGAGAGAATCTCGATACCTTCGTACTGTGCACGAAAGGGGGCGAAAGGGGTGTTATACACCCCGCGAATACGTATATACGCGCATATCTCGGTAGAAAATCGGGGAAATACGGACCACCTACATATTTTTCCCTGTATCGTCTCACCATCGAAGTCGTATTCGCATTTTTATAGGCACGACCTTTCCTCTCGATGATATGGTCCATAAATCTCGGAATTGTGAAATATTTTTCATAAATGGATAGGATATTTTTTTTTTTATTTATTTTTTTTTTCTAACGATTCATCTCAAGCCGCATTTACGACATTTCTACGTTCGCGCAATATATGGAATTTCTTGATAAACGTCGCGAAAGTGTTCCGAGAACCGGTGAAGATAGTTCGGTACGTCGAGGGGCGAGAAGAAATTTACGATAGTGCGAACAATAGAACGAGCGAGCTGAGGAAATTCCTGCCAAAACTATCCCCCTCCCTCTCTCTCTCTCTCTCTCTCTCTTTCTCTCCAAAAGACTCATTGTCAGAAGCATATCTTAAGATCGCCGAGTACATTGGGTACAAAGGGATTGAAAATTTCTTGCCCAAGTTGTCCAAAATCTTAGCGTCATTCAAGATTTGTTCGTTATGTACATTTTTAACGAAACTACACCCTGGTCCATCTTAGCGAGCTGGGCCATCTTCGACGACTTTATATTCTTTATAAATACAAATATATATATATATATACGTGTATACACCTAATAGACCCTGGGTGCTCGTTTCTCTCGCAGCGGCGACCGTTCGCTCCGTTAATGCTTTTTTCTCCGATGTCGGTGCGCGCGGAAAACCTCCCTTGTATATAACGCTACGTTTACCCGGGTCCAGGAATAGACATCGACGGGTACATGATTTTCCCGCTCTCTCTCTCGCTCTCTCTCTCTCACTTACTCTTTTATCCCCACCCGTCACTCTCTCTCTCTCTCTCTCGCTCTATCGTTCTCTCTTTCTCTACCAGTAGTGCATGCTCTCTGATGATGGCCCGCAGGTAAAAGCCGCGGACCGATGAACGTACGCGCGTCCTCCGTCGTATCATCGAGCCGCCCCGCGTATATAGCGCGAGTACGGACGGTTTATGAGAGAGAGAGAGAGAGAGAGAGAGAGAGAAAGAAAGACAGAGAGAGGAGCGAGAGAAAGCTTTTATGTGTAGCTGTGTTTGTGTGTGTGTGTGTGAGGCGCACAGAGCTTTACCAGGGTCAGAATAAGAGCGAGGGCGAAAGCGACACACACACACACACAGAGAGAGAGAGAGAGAGAGAGAGAGAGAGAGAGAGAGAGTGTGTTTTGCGGATACGAAGCGCGCCGCGCGCGCATCATCGTTGCCCTGTTGCCTTTCTATCGTTACTGCGGCTGCTGGGCTCTACCACTCACCGATACAGAGCTCGGCGAAGGTCGACCCCTTGGACGCGATATCTTCGCACGATGAAATGTAGGTAAAAGCCAAAACTATACATATAAGTACACACGGTATACCCTCGTTCCATACGCGCCATTACGCCTTTTTCCCTGTTTTTTTTTGTTGTTTCTTTTCATTATTTGCGTTTTTTTGTCGATTTTCTTTCGACTCAGATTCGAGTCTCGAATCGAAATTCTCTCCAGCGATTATCAGCTAGAATCATCGCGTTTTTTCCCCGAGAATATGATATTTAACGTTTCGTAATTAATATTATAACGAAGCTATAATTAATTATTGATTTTATATTAATTTTCCATTTATCGATTATTAATCGTTGAAATATTGATTTTTATTGAATTAATTACAGCCGACAATATGACGATTATTTTATTTCTTCATGAAGATCAACAGCTTAATATTTCATTTGCGCGAATAGTCGTTCGCATCGAGGGTGAAATGCTCGTTCTCGTCGTCTTATCGATTCGATTTAATTTCGGATCAATTTTCATTGTTACGAGCAACGATTTCTTCGATGGTGGAACGGTGTGTTTGACAGCACGAGACTAATATCGGAGAGAATGGAGACGTGGGGTATGGGGCTTATATGCGTCATATATCGTGTAAATAATTACGCGTCCATAACGCGTAAGCTGCTTAGACGAGCCGAGGCGTGCATGCAACGCCAGTTCTACTGGTACGGGGCACCCGTATGTGAAAGATGATCGTGCGGGGGTTGCAACGTCGTGATAATGCTCGTCCAGTACCCGGAATATGCATCCTCTGCTCGTCATCTCCGAGCTAGAGTATAGCGAACGAGAGAGCGAGAGAGACAGAGGGCGAAAGAGAGGCAGAGAGAGGAGAGAGAGAGGAGAGAGAGGAGAGAGAGAGAGAGAGAGAGAGAGAGAGAGAGAGAGAGAGAGAGAGAGAGAGAGAGAGAGAGAGAGAGAGAGAGAGAGAGAGAGAGAGAGAGAGAGAGAGAGAGAGAGAGAGAGAGAGAGAGAGAGAGAGAGAGAGAGAGAGAGAGAGAGAGAGAGAGAGTGATGGAGACGGGCAAGAGAGAGGGGGGGAGGGATATACGACGACCCGTAGTGCGTCCATGGAACACCTAAGCTTCTACCCACTGTGGCACTTACAATACCGATGTATCTTCGTAAACAAGCCCTTCACGGTTCTCCGTCGGGGTATTACAGTTGTATACGTCTGTTTACCATAGGTCCAAATCAGTGCGCGCACGCATCAAGTGGCGATCATCAGAATTATGAATAATTCGCGATAATACGCTGGATATTGGACGAGGATGATACAAAATTTATGAAATTTCGATGTAATTTGTTTTTATAAAAAAAAAAAAAAAAAAGAATGGACGTTGATCGAACGAAGTACGAGGGGATGAAGTTTTTGTTTTTTTCTTAATTGAAACAAATGTTTATCTCGATGAAATTTAATCGAGGAAAAAGTATAGGTAGGTAATTACTTTTTCGAACGAGAAAAGACGCGATACGCGTGAATTTTGTATTTTATTGAGATAAATTGTCAACATCAATTCGTTCTATCGTACTTTACTCGATCGATTTTCGTTATCGTTGCGCACATTTTTGTTTTCTTTCTTTCTTTCTTTCTTTCTTTTTTTCTTTCTTTCTTATCACCGTAATTAACTTTCTTACCCGGTGCTCGAAGGCCTCTCGCAACACTTGCGACGTGGCTGTCTCGAATGATTGCGCGCAAAGGACACACTCGAGGATAACTATACGAGATTACAGCAAGAAAGGAATTATGTGGTACGTGCGCGAATGAAGACGGAGAGAGAGAGAGAGAGAGAGGGAGAGAGAGAGAGAGAGAGAAGGTGTGAGAGAGAGAAAAACGATAGCAAGGGGGTTAGTAAAGTACGATTGAAGGGTCGGGGATTTTCGTCCCCTCGGTCATAAATGGTCAGAGGGATGAAAATCAGAGGAACGTTGGGGTCAGTCAAGGGGCAAAAGATCCGGGGGGTTGAGGGGGTGGACGAAAAAGTAACAGAGATAAAAAAAAACACGCGTCGAGGCCGAAGAACGAGGGAAAATAGTCCCATGGACGTAATAAGACAAATCGGAAAAAATAATAGAACGACACGAGGGGGTTAGGGGGTAGGAGGGAGGGAGAGAGGGGGTTGGACTCGGTCGAGGTGGATAATGATCGGAATCGTCCAAAAAAGGGGAATGGCAATGTGTATGAACGACCGAAACTTACTCGTACCCTGGTATATGGGGGTGAGTCTTGAATACGAGGGGGATGAAAAAAAAAAACGAAAAAAAAAAATTACGAAGGAGAAAAAGACAGAACAACGTTGAGATTTTAAGCTCGAGCTTACCGGCTCGCTTCCTAAGCTCCAACTGAAATATTGACCCTTGAGATGTCCCAATTTTCGTCTTTTCTTCAACCGAAGCTACCGCCGGCACTCTTCTCTCTTAGCCTCGCCCGGCGATACGAGCGCTCTTTTTGTGTGTGTACATAAGATCCTTCTCTCTCTCTCAATCTCTTTTTCAACCGGCTGTGTGCTATTTAACCGAGAAATGTATCTTTGCGATCAACTAAAGTTTTCACGAGCTCCTCCCTCGCTTACTTTCATGAGTTAATCCCCCGACTCTGGTAAATTACTCGATACATTTTCAAACTCCGTTCATTTCCGCGCTCGCTCATATACATATACCTAGTTTTCTTTTTACGAAGAAGAAATTTATTTATTTCATTCCTCCCGTCGCGAACATATTTCTTCGAGGTGGGGGAGGGATGAAATGGAAGTAAACATATTTGTTAACATTTTGGGATTTTCGATCGCGAGGAATTTTTACGCTGTCGTCGATTCGTGAAAAAAAAAGATATATATATATATAAATGTAAACGGGAAATAATAAATGTTCCTCGCGACGATCGTTACCGTTATTGGCAAATTGCGCAACGAATAGAAACGATCCTCGAAGTGCGATACAAAGAGACTCTTCGTTTTTTTTCGTTACGAACCAGTCGGCGAAGTACGATAATGGGAGAAATGGCCTTTGTCGAGATATCGACGTGAGATTGAGGAAATCACAATGGCCTCGTTCTTTTTTTCTTCTTCTTCTTTTTCTATATGTATCGACGTGAACGAGGGAAATAAAAAGAAAATACGAAATAATATTATGACGGAACGAAGGAAGTACGATTCGTGACGTATCGGAGACAAATTGTTCCGGATAAAATGACGCGTTGTCATTCATCGGGATTTCTTCCTTCTATCGTTTTTCCGTGAGTTCACGAAGGAAGGAAGAAAAGTTATTCGTTCAAATATAAAAAAAGGGAATACAAATTTTAAAAAAGTTGGAATTAATTTCTTTGCGCACAGCTGACTGGCCCATGTCCAGAAAAATCTCAATCAACCTCTTTCGCGCTTTCGCTCGACCCGGCGAGTTCGTTAACGCGACCAGATCTCCTTTCTCGTTTCTCTCATCGTGAATCTCGCTTTCAAAGACTCGCGGAAATTAAGCAAAAATAACGTGTAAACACCGAGCGAAACGAGTCCGAGCCGACGAGCGGGAGAATCTTTGGAGCTCGCGGCGAACTTCGTCCCGCGAAACTTTCGTCGTACAATAATTGCGAAACTTTTATTTTCTCATCCTATTCGTACGCTCGTGCGAATGCGTATAAATATTTATCTAAACAAGAAAAACAAAAAACAAAATAAAAACAAAATCACAAACTCTATTGCACTCGCGAATTCAACGAATTTAATCCTGACATTGTTTTTCGTACTATTTAAGCGGGAAATTAATTTTTTCTTTGAACTTTGTTTTTTTTCACTCACCTGGATATCGTTATTCCAAGATAACTCGATCGCGGATCGACGTTACGTTGAGTTATCCGTCGAGCGACGAAAGTTCTTCAGGCGCGTTGTGTCGTGCGAATGTTTTTTTTTTTTCGTTGTTGTTGCGGAACGAGCGAGTCGAAATCGTACGAGTCGACGAACTGGCGTGGTTTTTGTTTTTTGTTTTTTTTTGTTTTTTCAAAATACGATGCGTGTACAGAGACGAGGACGATCGACGACGAAGACGATGATCGGGTCGAGGTATCTCGTGGAGTCTCTGCAGCGTGTGACCGAGCGTGGAAACACAAAGTGCGCACCGGGCTCTCGCGCGCCTCCTCTTTATACCCTCGAAACTTGCACCTGTGCTTGCGCAGATCACCCACCACACGCTCTGCTACGCTGCTCTGCTGGTGCTGCTGTGGTCTGTCCAGGAGCTTTTGGCTACTGTACGGCGCGCCGTGCGGGCTCTCTCATTTCCTTACTCTCTCTCTCTCTCTCTCTCTCTCTCTCTCTCTCTCTATATATATATATATATATATATATATATATATATATATCTTTCTCTCTGTCTGTCCTTCTTCGTCTTTCTACTCACTTGCATACATATTTCGCGTACTCTTACTCCGTCTCGGACGATTATCATCGTTTACAGCTTAGCACTCATACATAGACTATTATATCGAATATATATATATATATAATGATAATAATAATAACAAAGCTTCACGTATATAACAAAACGTCACGTGTCTAGAATCTACGAGACAAGAGACATCAGTTGCGTCCCGACGATCCGCCAAAGTTATCGTTAAAACAAAAAGCAAAAGAATAATACGACCGTAAAAAAGTGTAACGTCACTGAAAAACCTTTCGCAAAAACGAAATACTTACGAAACGATCGTAAAATTCTTGAAACTTGGGAGGAGTTTACGACGAAACGAAACAAATGTTTTTTAACGTAGCGACTCCGACGTGCGGAAATTTTCGTTCCGGGCCAAGACGCGAGAGATGCGGTTCGAAGAATCGTTTTGCAGGAATTGTCCGTTTGAAGATAATATTGAAATATTAATATTCGAAACGAAATTTTTGTCATTGTTTCGATACAAATTTTCAGCGATATTTCGATCAAATAACGATAGTGTTAATAATGAATTTGTCAAATAACGATAATATTTCAGAAGATAATAATAATAATTAATTAATTGTAAATTTTCATTTTATCGTTTGGTTTTTATTCGATAGACGTTTTTGTCGGAACACGTAATAATTTCGATGTAGTAGAGCTTTGTTTTTATTAGTCTTACAGAGGCGTGCTTACCGAACCAGTTTTTTCATAACGCTTTCCGAACTCTCGTACGAGACACAGATATATCGTAAACAGCGACCGTGATAATGCCGTGTGTAATCGAGAATAGAAGAGAAAAGATTTCGGGCGAAGTTCGTTGCGTGACTCGAATGCCGAACCGTATATTATCATCCCCGCGCGGGTCGCCGGGTCGCGACAGGAGAATATTTTATTACCATATTTCGCTCGAATTTCCCCAACTTCTCGCGGATATTGTGCATCGCGTAGGAAATTGCAGTCTCTCGCTCGACGTCCCGATTCGAAAATACGATTTTGGCTCGATAACGATTTTTCACTTTCCTTATTATCTCTCGCGTCGATTAAAACGTTCGAATAAATATTTTTTTTTGATATCAAAAAATAAAAAATTAAGTATTTATTCATCGAATTTTCTCGGAACGACACTTTCGGGCTTTTTAAAAAATTGTCCACATTACTCGAGCATTAAAAAAAGAAAGCATCGAGCAGTTATAAAGAAAGAACGAAAGAACGCTAAAAAAATGTTTGCAATATTTCGTCGCCGGAGCTTTGAGCTTTATGGGCCGTATCTTTCTGTAGAAATCCAACACCTAGAAAAAAAAACCATTCGGACCAAGACGGTAAGTGTTAGAGGCCCAACTTTACCCTAGCTGAAATAGTGTAATAACGATTCGACATATATACATATAAGAAGAAAAAAAACGAGTTCAATATTAGGTTCGGCACAGGCCCTCGGGTAATGCTTTTATTTTTTTATCTCATCTTTTTTTGGCTCGACGTTGAGATTTTGTGTTCGTCCGAATGATCGTTACCCTCTCGTCCGGCTCCAATATTTCATCGAGATAAGACTGGGACCGTGCAATCGAGCAACGGCATAGCTGATATAGAAAAGGTAGACCGAGAGTAAGAGAGCAAGAGAGAGAGAGAGAGAGAGAGAGAGGCGTATGAAACTCGAAGAGTCCTACGAGAGAATTCCCATGAGTCCTCGTAATGCCAAAACGACTCTGGAATGGCCGGAGGAGACTAGAAGAGACGAAAGAGCTCTTGTGTCGGATACGTTTCACGAATACCCGAACGAAATTCTTTCCACGCTGACTGCAGTCTCGTTCGACTCGTTAGATTCATTTTCCATATAAACATCCTCTGACACAACGCATAGACGTGTATATATATATATATATCGTATTGTTAGTCTCACGACGCTAAGTAATTAAAAAATAATTATAAATAAAAAAAATAAAAAAGAACAATGCATTATGTAATTCCTGTTTATTTACATTTTTTTCCAATACATAAACTCGACGAGATAAAGCAAGTCAGTCATGAACTCCTTAATTAATTCTCCGCTAAGTCGTCGATATACGACCATTCTATACAGGACGATGCAGACAAGCTCGATCGATCGTCCCAGTTGTGGAATAATGAAATTAATATTTCAAAAGGAAAGAAAGAAAAAAAAATCGTACAAATTTTCGACCAACTCGACCAGCGAATTAATTTACTCAATATTATTCGTGTTCCTTGATATCATCGACGACGTTCTATAAGGAGTTTACAGCACAAATATCATTCACTCGAATAAAAGAATTCTTCTTTCGATAAAAGTGAATTAATTTCAAATTCAAATCATCGAAGTAACACAAAATTTGTATATAACGAATTAAAGTTCTCCACCTTCTCTCACCACCGAATAAAATTGATCGCGTCTTCATACATACAGGCACACGCACGTGTACATATATACATGTATATATTTCCACCGGGTGGATTTTTTCGAGTTTTTCATATCTCCTTGATCAGGAAAAATTCAACGTTAGACTCGTGTGCCTGAATTTGCAACGAGGCTTCGCCAGAGTACCGCGGAGTGAGAGTGCCTTATTATTATTCTCCTCTTGGATGAGTCTGGGGTCGTTCTCGCGAGCAACGAGCGGGACACCCGAAGCGCATATCAGGCTCCAGCAGAGGATGACAGACGAGGCTCGAAGAATGAAAGAGGATAGTGTAACGTGTGTGTTGAGAATAATATATATATATATATACATTATTCTCATACATAAACGTATGTATATATATATATATATATATACACACACATACGTTTTATACGTGATTACTCATGCATGTATAGAGATACGTTGATTAGCTCGAAATAATCGTAGTTCGTTGAAAGTTTCGTATAATCAATGCAATAATCGACGAGCGCACGACGACGACGAAGACGACGATCACAACGAAGATGAGGCTGAATTCTCTCTGCCAGGGGAGGCTTTCGATTCTACGCATGTCTGCGGCCCGCCAGGTCAAAAATCCATATAGCTAGAGGAGATTCTGATTCGTCATAACGAGGCAACTAGTCGGCCCGTGTGTCCCTTCCTTTCCCATGTGCACCAAACCTGGACGGTACGCTCTGCACCTCCGGGAAAGTCCATGTGGTGGTACCATTGACTCTCTCTCTCTATATATATATATATATGGATAACGTAACATCGATACGCCGATAATATTGGTATGCGAGCCTATATGCGACGTATGCGAACCTCGATCGGCTATGTACGTACTACGCGGACTTAATTATCATTCGTTTAGGAGTACGGCATCCGTATGGGTGTATTCGCTCCTCCCTGCAGCCGGTTCTCCACGAGGCTCGATTTAATTATCTCGAATTACTTCACATAATTACCGACGTATTAGCCGATATTATCGATGACTCGGTCGTCATTGACTCGTCGATCTATTAATCGATCGTATATATTTATCGTATTAATTGATTTTCTTTCCGTTCCAATTATTTCTAATTTTAATATATCTTTTTATTTGTAGAATATTAAAAAATTGTATTCAGCGAAATTCAGCGTATCGTCATTGAACGATTTTTTTAAATTCTAATTATTACACTCTAATTTTTTTATTTTTTTATTAAATATTACAAATCTTGTCGATTTCAATAGTTTGGAACTAATTCTCGTTCGAGTTCCATACGAGCGTCAATACTGGATAAAATCTTGTTTCATTTTTTTCACTAACAATAAGATCAATTTTTGTTTTCGTTTCAAATCTTTTCGTTTTACACGATGTCATCGAAAAAGGCGACAATCCTTATGTTCGAGCACCTTGAATTCGCAACCGATGCACATTTTCTTGCGTTTGTCGCAATCTTTCGCCCCAGGGAACTGTATCAGATGTCCTATTATTATACATACATATATACACGTGACGTAAAAGACAAAGATGGGAAGGAGATTGACGAAAGGAACGATGTACATATAGCAGGAGGGTTCCTATAGTCGTGAGTATAACATTCGATGAGGCTCCTGTTTGGCTCGTATCTCTACCAGTGTCTCGTGGCCTTGCCACCCCCGAACGAACCAAAAGAGACAGAGAGAGAGAGAGAATATAGACCTGTCAAGCCTTTTACGCTCGTCTCTCCCTCCTTTGCGCCGTTGTTCCATCTCTCTCGAAGCTCTCGTCGCTCTCGCTCGCACCCTCCTACTCCACGGCGTTTCGAGTCCGCGCGACGATGCCGCAAGCTCAGCACTTGGACGAAATTCTGAAACTCGAGAAATCTTCGGCTGCTGATAATGCTGGATATATATATATATATATATATATATATATAGAGAGAGAGAGAGTGTGAGAGAGAAAGAATGAGAAAAAAAGGGACCACCCTCCCCGCGATTATATCCTATGCCCTTGCTGGCTTTGAAAACCGCGGCGGTGTGTGCTTTTTTGGCTCCCTCGAGTTTGAATTCGAACACCGTGAGAGATCCGTATCGCGAATGAAATTGCTTCGCGAGCTAAGCAATCAGTTGCAGTTCGACGTCTCTCGTGCTTCCCGCTCCCCCGTTTTTTTTTCTTCACCCCCGACACTCTTGCCGCCCTTCTTTTCTTTTCTCTTTCTTTTCACCCAAGATCTTTATATATTCTCGACAATCGCGACGTGTCTCAACCCTCCCGACACTTTTCGTCCGATCGCGTATCTTTTCGGTCGTCTCGAGTATTCGTGGAAAATACGCTCGAGAACTATAAAGACACTGTCAGATGCTTTCGATCGAGGGAAGAAAATTTTTCTTTATATTTCGAAGGGAGGAACGAAGGGACGTTTTCGCCTTGAGCACAGTTTCGTGTATTCGACGACGATAATAGTAAACGTTACATTTTATTTTCTTTCTTTTACGAGCAATGTTGTAGAATCGGCGTGGAAAAATATTTATCGTGGATTAGGGGTAGTTTTTAGTTTTTTTTCGCCGGTGGAATTCGACGTTTATAAATAGTCGTAAACGTCGAAGAAAGAAATCGCCGAGTTTATAAGTATTTATATAAATATATTCATTTTATTTCTTCGTTTATTTTTATTTATCATTATTTTTTATATGTTATTTAAATATTATAATTCTCTCCGCAAATTATAACAATAAGCGTTATTATTTCTAATAATTAATAACATCGAATTAAATTACATTCTAAAATGTAAAATTATTACCTTCGACTTAATCCTGATTAATTACGATCGATAAATATCTAATTATTATTAATTAATTCACGTAAATAAATTTCAATCAACCCAACGTCGATCTTAAAAACTTATCGTCCGATATTCACAAAACTAATCTTCGTTTCCAATAAAAAATAAAATCCCTGTACCGTGTTCGTCTCGATTTAATTTCCTAGAAAAATCGTTTACGAGCCCCTAGCGCGCTCAGCGACACGATCGTTTTCGAATTCTTCCCCGAGGACTTTTTCAACGTAACGTTACTCCGTGAGTCACATACGGGTGCAAGCAATCTTGAAAGCTTCGCTCGTAGCTCGTGGTACGTTCATCGACGTATCCGGGAATAAGGAAAAGCAAGGAACCGGGCCGTGTAGCGAAGCGTACAAAGCTCGTAAGGAATCTCGAGTATTCGGCGCTTTGAACTCGTCACGTATTCCCGCGACCGATACTATCTCTGATGTCTGAAGTGTAGGTTTATAGAGTTAACGGGGTGGTACCTACCCCTCGCCTGCTGTCTCGACCTCTGCCCCCCCCCCGCTTTTTCATCCCCTTAACTACCCCTACCAGCTACTCGCCGCGACAGAAGCACATCTTAAAAGGGGCTGCGCACACGATCCGGCACCGTTTCTTTCGAGCTTTATCGCTCGAGTCCTCTCCTCGCCCATCCTCGACCAACCCGCTAAATACATATACCCCGGCTTTAACGCGATATACGAACGAACAAAATTGCAAGCTTCACAACTTTCATTCTCGTATCGGTAGAAATATTATTTCGTATCGAAATCAAGGTCGCGCGCGATTTTTATCCGACCTTCTAATATTCAGTAAGCGTCTTGCACCTGATTAAAAAAAGATCGTCCGGTGTATATCGCTAAGGGAAAATATCCTGCTGAATGAAAAGAAGAATAAAAATGGATCGCTTTCGTGACGATAGCCTCGTTTTTGTCGTATTCGAATGAAACGAAATCGATTAATGACATTCTGATCGATATTTAATCGTTCGTAAAATAAAATAAAAGAAAACAATAGAAAATTTAAAAAAAGAAGAAATATTTCACGACTCTCTCTCTCTCTCTCTCTCTCTCTCTCTCTCTCGTTATTTATCTCTCGCTCCACTTGGCGAATCGTTAAATGTAAATAATTCTCCGGAGAGTTTAGATTTCGATCATCCCGACGTTACATCGAGTTTCGAGAATGTGTAGAAGGAGGGAGGGAAAGGTAGGCGTACGATGATTAACGGGAGAGAATTCCGACAAGATCGCGCGGGAACTAGTAATACATGGTTCGAGTACGTGCGAATAAGGTAAGAGGGTAAGAGTCCCCGGAGGGATGAAGGCGGACTTTTGCTCGTGCGTGCGACGGGCGGGCTGCTCGTCGAAGGCGTCTGTATACACGGGTTTTTCTTACATCTCTCTCTCTCTCTCTCTCTCTCTCTCTCTCTCTCTCTCTCTCTCTCTCTCTCTCTCTCTCTCTCTCTCTCATTTTCTCGAAAGGGTGAGATGTGCTTCTAGGCCAGGAAACGCTAAGAAATATAGACATATATGATATATATATATTTATATATGTAGAACGGAAGGGGAACAAGGATAAAGGAATATTTATTTAACCGTGCTTGGAACGGCTGCGTTGTATTCTCTCGGGGATTGGTCGTCGCCTCTCTCTCGCTCTCTCTCTTTCTCACTCACTGTCTCACCCCATCTCGCATTTTCCCCCGTAATACGCGGAAAGACAGAAGACACGGAGAAGAGCTATACTCGTGGGGAAAATATAAGCGGGACGTATGAGAAAAATGGAGGGGAACGCGAATATAAGAGAGATGGTACGGAAACAAATCGCGAGACGCGAGGAAGAGATATATCGGTCGAGATAAATGTGATATACAAATTCAATTTGAATCGAATTAAAAAAAAAAAAACGTTGAAAATTTAATGCTTTTCAGATTTAAAACTGAATAACATTTTTCATAATTTTATTTAAAAATTTTAAACGAAAATGGGAATTTACCCTCGACGAGAATCGTCGAACCGTCTCGACGTGTAAGAGACGACAATTGAGAGACCGCGATTGTAACGAAGCACCATAGCCATGGATGCGCAACGAGGAGGAATTTGTGGCTTGCAGATTCGAAGTTACGAGAAGATGGCGTCAGATGGCGATACGAGGAAAATGAACGCGTGAGGTAGAATGGGATTGCACGAGTTAAGGTTGATTCGCGCTATACGGCACGGATCGTCGCGTAAGGGACCGGCACCTATCGACACCGACACGAAAATTTTACAACGTGAACATAGACGTAAAATTGTCGTGTCGATGCCGGTACGTGCCGAACCGTTACGTGAACGGTCCATACTGTATAGTCTGTAACAACCTTTAACCCGTGAGAAAGCGCGCTATGAGCGATTTGCTCACGCAAAATTGTATTGCAAAAATTGTTGATGATGCTGTCATAGCTCCTCAAACGCCTAAGTACCTTCCCAAATACTCTTTCCAAAACTCTTATTTCGTATTAAATAAATATTATTGTATTCATACGAACCCATTTTAGTCAATAAATACTATAACTGTGGAAATATAAACATTCGAAGTATAGTGTGAGCAGTTCGCTAGCGCGCGCCTATCCGTGTAATAAAATTAGCCGTGCCTTCTCACGGGTTAACGAAGACTAAAGGTTGATTCAATACCGCCGAATGTCGGCCGAGCACAACATCGAGCTGCAACTGAGTTAGTTTAGTCATCTCGAGCAATCATCCATGTTTATTTCATGACAATTTTGTAACTGAACTCGGCCCGGTGAGCATACGCATATTTAAAACGTGCCGTACCGTAGTCGTGACGACACCGAGGAAATAATGTACACGGACCTTTCGGCGACGAGGCACGGGTCCGGCTCGGGTCCGGCTCGGGTCCGGCTCGAGTCCGGCTCGGGTCCGGCTCGAGTCCGGCTCGGTCTACCGTGAACTAGTATATTGTAAATGTACTTACAATTGTTTCACCGGGCGTCGTTCGTGGCACGACTCGTCCCCGGCACGATGTAACGTGAATCAGCCTTTAATAATTATAATAGATAATTAATCAATAGAAATAAGAATGAGAACTAAAGTCGTGCTGGACAAAGTATATGGCAATTTTCGTCTTGCCCCCCACCATCTTGTTATTCTTACCTTCTTTTCTTATTTTTTATCTACGGGTCCCCGAACTTCTCGGATCGGCCAGATTGGCCGACGGAGGCGTCGCGCGACGCAACGTGATTATCGCAATCCGGACCGGCATCGTACGGGATAAGACAGCCAAACAACGTGTCGCCCGATCCCATCTTATCGCCTAAACATCCGCAAAATCTTACGCTTTTCAGCGCCTATCGCCAAAAGAGATCGCTAAGGATAGCAGCATGAACGTTTGTCGCGAACATCTCGTACGATTAAGTTAATAATGGGTAGAAAATAATGCAATAGGGAGTTATACGAGTGACGTGAGAGATCGCATCGGCGAGCGTCTCGTCGTCGATGATATCGGACGATATTCGACAATGAAAAATTAACTTAGCAAAATAACGTGTCGCCCGATCCCATCTTATCGCCTAAACATCCGCAAAATCTTTCGCTTTTCAGCGCCCATCGCCGAAAGAGATCGCTAAGGATAGCAGCATGAACGTTTGTCGCGAACATCTCGTACGATTAAGTTAATAATGGGTAGAAAATAATGCAATAGGGAGTTATACGAGTGACGTGAGAGATCGCATCGGCGAGCGTCTCGTCGTCGATGATATCGGACGATATTCGACAATGAAAAATTAACTTTGCTCGCGACGAGTACGCGCCTGAAATCCAGACGATTATCGTTAATTCTATTTATCTGACGAAAGATCGTCTTTTCACGATCAACAATTTCTCGCTGTTTTTACCGCGAAACGCACAAATCCCGTAACAAAGTTCACTCGAGATAGATCAATTTATCGAGATAGATCGTTTTTGTTCGACGACGCGGATTACATCTTATCGCGCGATCGACAAGGGAGAAACGTAAGAAGGGAGAAAAGAAATGTCGTATCCGTAGTTGGTATTTTTCGCGTGGTACACGTGCCGCGAGTTTTCCGTCGCGGGATAAGGCAGAACGGTTATCGGTCCTCGAGGGGAAATCTTCTAGTCCCGTCGTTGGAAAATTCTTACCAACGGCTCGTTCTACCTCGTCCTGTTTCGAGCCTTGGCGGCGATCGATCGATTTTTTCGGCAACCAAGCAAAAAAACGAAAAAAATGTTTTTTCGAAAATGACAAATTTAATCGATCGATAATTTTAATCGATTTTGATATCAATGTTACAAAACTTTTTTTTTTATGCAAACGAGTGCGGAAAGATATCGATGCGAAGCGCAGTCTCAGGGCTAGCCAGGTGTTGAAAACCATTTTCACATTCATCCCGTGCAACGGTCGAAGGAGCGAACAATAATAAGCTCTACTGATGCGAGACATCATTCTTCACTCTACGAACTTTATTCCCGACGCATCTATGCCGAGTTCTATCTCTCTGTCTGTCTGCCTTACTCTCTCTCGCTCTCTCTCTCGTTTCCTGGAGGTGTCTCAAACCGATGAGAAAAGTACACCGGCGTTATGCGCGTCCCCTAAGTATGAATAATTCTAAGAATGGAAAGCAAACAAAAATAGCCCGTAATTTCTGAACTGGAAGACGCTCGTTCTTGAGATGCTTTCTACCTGAAGCATGTTTCAGCGAGAATTTCGTACGAAAATTGGTAAAATGCGACGTTGGCTCTTAACGCAAAATTTTCATCGACGCTTCCGGTACGCCCGCGCATGTCTATCGCGTATAAGAGAGACCCAAGGGCGGATAAGTTATCTCCTGGAAACAATGAATTTTTTATGGTTCCTTGGTCTTACGAGAGAAAAAAATCGCGAGAATAAATATTTTTCCGCCAAGGGTGGGAAAAAAACAAAAATCCATCATGGAGGGTAGTTTTTTCGGGTACGTAAAAAAAATTCGAGAATGTTCTTAGTGAATTAATTTTTAAACGATATAAACGAGACCTTGGACGACGATTCGAGATTGAGAGAAGGGCGAGTTTTGATGTTCATTTTGTGATTTACTACGACTACCACCTGCGCACGATATTGAACAAGGGCAATTATAACATTTACTCGAGTGTATCGCGATTGTCGAAGTTTAATTACCAAGCGTGTCGGATCGAGACTGGAAAATTCGACGATTCTCGTGTGAACGATTGATACGGACGTTTCGAAATTTGGCAAATCGTGATCCTTTGACCGGAAGTTTAAGTCGCGCGAGTTAGAAACCGTATGGTTTACGTATCGATGAAACTCTATAACGGAAAATACTCGACGCAACTAAGCGGAGAACGCGAACGACGCACAACTCCACCGATCTATTGTTACTCGTACCGATCGCAAAATCTACTCGCCCCCCCCCCCCCCCTCTTTATACAACTTTCCCACGTCGAACAATTATTTTCATCTATTTATAGTTCGTTCAATTTAACATTTTTTTGTTATCGCACAGTGGGTGGACGCTCGATTTTTGCGTGCAGAGATATTTTTTTCAACGCGCGAACGTCGCGGGAGAGCTCGATATTTCACTGATATCTCGATCACACGATTACGAACACGACAGTTTAATTAAAAATCGATAAACACTAATACGTTCATTATTTCAGGGCGGTATGTGCTTGAAGCGTCTAAATTTGTCTTATCTGATCGAGAACAATACATATTATATCGGGATTGGAAGAACCGAGAATATCAGCAAAAAAACCCTTTCGCAATACAAGACGATTGCAAGCGATCTTGTAATCGCCGAAAGATATATCCCCGATCGTTCGATAATTCTATGCGGGCAAAAATTTTCGCACTCTTCATATCGTTAGAACGTATAAGCTCGCGAATAGATAAATATTAACGCGATGATAATTCGCAAAATTATATTACTCGAGAGTGATATAAAATAATCAATCTTATCGTCTACTCGAGTCAGGGAATATCGAAGTTGGAGAATTCGTTATCTTTTAAGCGATACGCGGATAATTGACATTTTTTCATATTTTTTGTTTTGTTTTTTTTTGTTTTTTTTTTTTTTCATAAAATCTAACAATCTCTGCTAAGGAGGGAAAATGGATTATCTAGTCGCGTGTGAAGCGATAATTTTTTCTCTCTCTCACGCGTTCTCTCTCGTTCACGATATGTTTCAGCGACGAACGACGCGTGTTGAAGAGTTTGATAAATGTGAAATATCGTATGACAGCGGCAATAAAAACGTCGCGTTCCGAGTGACGCGAATCATTGAAACGTCGTAGGGCCGTCGATTCACGAAACGATCGAGCATTTTATCTCGCGATAGCGAGAATCAATTAACATTTCGTAATATGCGCAATAGCGCGATTATGGGGGAGATCGATCGCGCGCAGTGATGAAATTTTCGATTTTCCAATTTGCGCGTCCGAGCTATCGCGAAAGATTCGTACTTGTTTGTTTCGTCGATTGTTTTTTCAATCTTTTTTTTTGTTGTTTTGTTCTTTTTTGTTATTTTCGCAAAGCCCCTCGAACGTTCGCTCGAGAATAATCGTCGTAGGCATGTGTCGAGTACACTAAAAAACGCACGAGCATGTGAGAAGATATCCTGATCTAATCTTATCGCGTAACTCGATCGAACTCTTCAATCGCGAACGGGGGCTAGGTCTTCGTCCGGTGGCTTTATAAACTCGTGTCGTTTCGACAATCGAAGCATACTCGCAGTCCTGAATCATGAAGGTCCACGTATCGGTCTGTTCCCTGCTCGTCTGCGCCACCCTCGGTAAGTAGTCACAGCCAAGAGAACAATAAGATCGATGAAACGATGAATCGATCGTGAAAAATCGATCGACCTTATCGCGTGAATCCTACGGAGAATAATTTGATTTTCATCGTTTCATTTTTACAAACAGGACTTCTCGCCGGGGCAGATCCGATAAGGACCAAAAATCATGACGATAAATTCGTCGAGAATTTGATCGATCGTCACGATCGATATCTCGAGGAACGCGAGACTTCGCGACTCGTGGACGAGGTCGCGGCTTTCACGAAAGGTCTTATGGTGGAAAACGACGATGGGGAACTGGTGGAGATCACACTGCACGAGGATGCCAAGATTCACGAGTCGACGGTCGACACCAAGAGAAATCTCGAAGATCGGGTCTTCTTTCGTCTCTACACGAGAAAAAATCCTGTCGAATATCAACCCCTCTGGCTAAACGACAAGGAGGCTCTCGTCGCGAGTAACTTCAACGCTGAAAAACCGACGCATTTCGTCACTCACGGCTGGGTCAACAGTGCCATGAGTCCCGCTTGCACCCTTATTCGCGATGGTAAATTGATTTGACAAAGAACAAAAAAACACGAAATTTTTCACACGACGTTCGTGATAAATAATATTTCTTTCTTTTTTTTTCTATTGTCACGCAGCTTATCTTCTCCGCGATGATTTCAACGTCATCGTCGTCGACTGGAGCAAGATCACCATGAGACCTTACGTGTGGGCGACCAGACGGGTCATTATGGTGGGCAAACAGGTCGCTAAAATGATCGATTTTCTGGAAAAAGACGCGAAATTGAATACTGTCAAAACTACCCTCGTTGGACACTCGCTCGGAGCTCACGTTATGGGACTAGCTGGTTATTACGCCCAGGGTACCATTAACCAGGTCGTCGGTACGTCGTCTTGACATTTTTTCTTTTTTTTTTACTAGAAATCAACTTTTTTTTGTTTTTTCTTTTGTATCGCGCTAACGAGTATCGTTGATTTTCTTTCTCTTCAGGCTTGGATCCGGCACTTCCTTTCTTCGTTTTGGCTGGCCCAGGCGCTCGTATCTCCAACCTGGACGCTAATCACGTTCAGATTATTCACACTAACGCCGGACTTCTCGGCTATCTCGATGCCATCGGTCATTCGGACTTTTATCCAAACGGTGGTTCTAAACAAGTGGGTTGTATCGTGGACGTCGGTGGTGCATGCTCTCATGCTCGTTCGTACAAATTCTTTGCCGAATCGATAAACAGCGCTATGGGCTTTTATGGACGGCCGTGCGATTCGTTCTTATCTTACTTGGCCGGACATTGTAACAGCGAAGAAAACGCGATCATGGGCGGTTCGTTCATCGACTTTAACCATTTAGGAAAATACTTTCTCTCGACGAGGTCCAATTCGCCATACGCCATGGGAAAATGATAATATTGTTTATTCGTTCTTCGTTAATTTCCCTTTGTTTTCCGTTCTTTTTTTTGTTAAGTACTTGCTCGTTGATTTTAGGAAATAAATGTGAAATTTGAATATTGTGATTGTAATATTATGACAACAGCGAGAGGACTGACGAAAATTCATAGAAAATTGGGCAACGAGAAATGTTAATTTTCGATTTTATTTTATTTTATTTTTTTTTCGATCGGAGGAAATACAAAAATCTTATGTACAAAATTGTAAATATCGATAAGACTCGCACGAATGTAAATATAATATGGAGATGTAGAAATGTTTTCTATAAGTAATAAATTTTAATTTCATACAATATTTCACAGACTAATTGTTTATTTATCGATCGTTTCGTCGAACAATTGAAAAAGAAATCTTTTGTTTCGACGGCATCGCACGAAAACGAAACAAAAAACGTACGATTTCCAGGTCGACTAGCTTCCTGAAACAATTTTATAATACTTTACGATTGTTTTTTTGTTCCTCGCGTTTCGACGAAAAAAAGCCGGAATAAAAAGATCGGCAAATATTACGAAAACGATGAGTTTCAATTGTTAATTTAAACTAACGCGTGGGAAGTGTATTCTCCCATCGATGGCGCCAAGTTCAACGATGCAAAAACACGCAACCGGACGGCAACGACCGTCTGAATGAATCACGCCAACGCTAACGCTCAATGTTTATTTCTTTTATTGCGATTCTGGGGATATTCGGTCGTGGATTAAATGGCCCATGGCGAGGTATGACGCGCGCTTCACGTATCAACGATCCTTCGGTACAGCAACGTTTATAAGCAGATATAACGACGTTGCCCGCTCGCGGCTATAAATAAAGCATCGAGAAGTTAAAATGAGCGTCACAATAGAGTCGAGACGAGAATGGATGAAAAAAAAGAAACCAAAAAACAAAACAGAAAAAAAAAGAAACGACGCTGGTGCGCAATTTGATAAAGTCACGAGATTTTGGGTCGCATTCCGCGCGAGATATTTTAATCGCGAGTCGTACGATCGTCGCAGCCGTTATCGCATTATCTAAATATCAATGGTGTCAAATTTATTTTTATCGGTTAGGTGACTTTGATAAATCGATAAGAATCGAAATCTATTGTAGATTACTTAATTCACTGTGCATGGATACAATATTATCGATAGGCGAGTGTCAATATAAATATAGGGTTTTGGTGGAAATGAAGAAGAACGAAAAAAGTCCCGGTAATAAGTCGAGGCAATAATCGGGATGCTCGATCGAATTCTCCTTCGAGAAGTCATTCGCGTGACAATGTGCTGAAATATATCATATTGTTTTTTTTATCCGAGATAAGAAAAATTTCCCGTCGAATTGAATGCCGAAATAGCGATGCTAAGTACAGCTGGACGTGTATGTGTGTATTTTTTTCGAAATCTATTGTGGATTACTTAATTCACTGTGCATGGATACAATATTATCGATAGGCGAGTGTCAATATAAATATAGGATTTTGATGGAAATGAAGAAGAACGAAAAAAGTCCCGGTAATAAGTCGAGGCAATAATCGGGATGCTCGATCGAATTCTCCTTCGAGAAGTCATTCGCGTGACAATGTGCTGAAATATATCATATTGTTTTTTTTTTATCCGAGATAAGAAAAATTTCCGGTCGAATTGAATGCCGAAATAGCGATGCTAAGTACAGCTGCACGTGTGTATTTTTTTATGAGCGTTCAACAGGCTGTCTATAGACCGAGTTTTTTTTTTATCGACAATTCGATTTATCTCGAAGCTGCGAGTAATTGAAGATTTTTCTCGAAGACCAGGTCGTCCCTGGTCTTCGCGATGACTTAGGTTTTACGACTTGGTCGAACTCCACTCACTCACCCTCTCTCGATTTTCCCTTGGCCGACTCGGTGTCAACCCTCCATCCTGAGATTCTCACCGAGAGCCCACTGTTCTCGTGTAAACAAGGCTCTGTAACATTGGCTCGAGGATACGTCGAACGAAACGAACCTAAACGGGATCGTTTCGATCGCAAAATCCCTTCGAACCTCCGATCAGAGTTTCGTCGTATCGACTCGACCATGTTCATTCTTAAAACTATAGCTGCGCGTCTATCGATCTGCTCGAAGTAGCGAATTAACGTCTCTCCTCGTCATGGAAATATCGTGTAGGACAACAGTTCCCGTACACAAGCCACTCGACAAGTTCCGACCAACAGGATCAACGAGCCATGTAACGATCCGCTCGGACAATATTTACGGTGAATAATTAAGTATGGAATCTCGTTAATTACTTATCAAATTAATGAAATTAATACTCAAGGGTATTATTTCTCCGACACGGTAATCTCGTTCGAGGGTTTCGTTTGATTCGAACACGTTCGATCCGATTCAATATTTTTGATCAGGCAAATTCCTTCGAAACTATTTTGGAAATCAAATACAATTGGAAATATTTTTAAAATTGCAATGATCGATCCTGCCACAAAAATGTTAATTTAATTAAATGATAAAGTTATCTAGGATCGACGGTAATAATACGTGGAAATTTGCAGCATCAAAGAGTTATTTCGTTCTCGTAAGAGAATCAATGTCACGTTATCGACATCGAGCGTGTTATCGGGTCATCGTCGATTGGATCATCCGACGATCTCCCACCCATTCTCTACAACAGCGTAGCCCAAGATTTTGTCTAAGTAGCCAGCTTCTACGTAAAACAATTTCCATTATGTCACAGACACGTCCGCTCTAGGACGCAGACTCGTGTACATCGTTACGACCTTTATCCCGCGAGATGACGCGAGGAATCATCCTTTGCCAGCCTTCGCGATCATCCAAGTTGCAATGTCACCAATATATTTCAGGTACGAGAGAAGTAACGGTACGTGACGACCGGAAACAGACCATCACATGGCCTTACTTATCCGACAACGACGCCAGTTCTCCCTCGAGAGGTTGTGTACATCTGGCAATCGTAATCTTCCTCGTCGCTAACACATTTTTCTATAATGAAAAATATTTCCCACGAAATCTGACGCTCGACGTTGAAAACAAAATAACAATATTACGATATCTTGTCAGGTGTGATCGTTGATGCGAAATAATCGAGGTTGAAGAATTTCGTGTAGAATTAAACAATTTTTCGAAAAGAGACAATTTTTTGGATTTCAGGATGATTTTGATAAGTAAAATTGTAATAATTGATGTCTATGCGATAAGAGAATTTAGCGATGATTTATTTTCATTGTTTTTTCGTGTCGTTGAAGAAAAATTATTGCGAATTTACACGGAACGCCCCGTATACACGAATATGTATGTTAATATCGAGAATCACAAGCACAACGGGTAAGATTATGATGTCAAAGACGTCTGATTAGTCGCCGAGGTTGCCTACTGTTACATTGCAAAAGAGAGCCACAGGTACCAACCGTGGTTATACTGAATTATTTACATCCGAATATATTAGGCTGTAAGCTGCGAGGTAATCAAATTCCTGGGGTCTTCCGTATAACCGTGAAGTCAAGACGCGGGGCACTATGAGAAGAGGAAAGCTGTGCGCCTTGTATCTAACCTCGACGTTGTACCACGTATTAATAATATAAGGGTGCCAGCCGCCCATCTTGGAAGCTCACTGATATATTGAGCTTACTCGGTGCGTATACAGAGGCAATTTTGAAAGGAAATACGTGTCTCGGAGGAGTCATAATTGAATGATAATTTGATTGAAGAATTTTTTTTCAAACATGAGAATATTCGTTCGAATTTTGAATAAACATTGTCTCGACGATATTAGAAAAGATAATTAATTACGAAGTGAAAGATTCCTTCCATAATTAATTTTTTTGAAATGATTTTTTTTCCTCGAATTTGACAATTCAATTATCGTAGTCACTTTTTCGAAGTAGCTGTGGAGTTCCTATGTGCGAAGGAGATAGAGAGCGAGAGATCGACAAAAGGAAGGTAGATTGCGGATCACCGGGTCGTACAGCCATATGGATCAAACAGGTGGCTCGTGCCGGTCCTATCTACGAGTAGGTATATACTTGAATATCTATGTGTCGATCCGTGCTAGGGTGAAGATATAAATATACCTATATATCCTTCCATACTCTGAACGAAAGCCACGACTAAGTACATAAAACTGCCCCTTATTTCATTCAGTTAAGCGGATTATTATCAGCGCCGAGAGGTATAGATGATGTCTGACCAATACTGACCATAACTACTTATCGATCGAGGTGCTCTATAAGTTTTCATCAGACCGAGATCGAAATTTGTACAGTTACTAGACACTGTCTATCGGAAATTGATGCGTGAAAAAGCGAATCGAACTTTTGAAATCGAGGTGATATAAATGTATTTGTCTGATTATAATCGACTATAACCACTGTCGGATCGCTTTCTTCGATAAAACTCTCAAATCCGACGTTCTTCGACTTTTCCTCCTTCTCGTGTATATGGGCGATACGTAATTGATTCTTGGAAATAATTATCCAAGCTCAAACCCCACGACTCGTTCTTTTGACCGAGTGTCAAAAGATCGAGTTGCACGGTCTTTTGTAAATGTTACGAGAAATAGCCGATGGTATAGAGCAACATTTACAAACTTTGTTTTTATAACACCCTCGACAAACTTTCGCTGAATTATTGAATATGGTATCACCTTAGAGAAATTAGCTTGGTTTGTATCTTGTGCAATTCTAAAAGTATGTGTTTAATAGTTAAAAGTTACTAATTGTCGCGTTTTCTGTATAATTTTATTTAAAACGTGTATTCCCCATGTTCTTATAAAAGTATGAGAAAATATCAATAACAAAAAAGCAGAACAGTGGACGAAATAGATGGATATATTGAAAATAAAGGGAGAGATATTAAACATGTTAGGAAGAAAAATACAAGAAGACATTTGTGAGTATTATAGAGAAATAGAAGAAATGTGGAGAAAGAAATGTAGGAAGCAGTAATTTAAAATTAGATGTAAGATTTTGTAAACAAATTTTGTAAAAAGTTGTGCAAATAAAACTGCCTAATAATAATAATAAATATACAAAAAAAATCTTGCACAGGATACTCAGAAAAGCCGAACGTATAAATATACCTATATAGAACAGGAAACGCGTCGCGCGCGCTTGACTTTTCCCCACCACGGTGCGCCGCCTATAAAGCCGTCTATGAAGCTTTTCCCTGCTCACTCTCACGGCTTGCCCCCAGGTGTGCTCAGGAGGCTTCCTATGTTCGTGTCTCATCCAGTTACCGATATTTTGGCGATTACAACAATCTCTCGTTAAACGTTAAAAAACTCCATCACGGTTTACATCGACGCTCTTTGTCCACGATTCGCAAAAAAAAAACAGTTGTCGCGAAAATCGAGAGAAAAAAAGCTCCGTCATTCGCAGCGTCACATCGCCGATAATTCGAGATAACAATTTTGTTTTCCTCGCGGTGATTTCTGTCTGTCGATTGTACGAAGTGTTGAAAAAAGTTGAGAAGAGAAAAGAAACAACGAGAGGTGGGCGACTTTTCGAATTCGAGAAAAGTGCGAAACAATCGAGGAATTTCAACGGTATATTTATATCGATACGTGGTGGGATTTTATGAGATTCGAAGTGCGCGCTCCTTTTTTTTAACGAAGATTTATCGATCGATCCTTTGATATTTTCTTAGTGCGAGAAAACTGTCTGAATATTTTTTTTTAACACTCCGATATTAAAGTTTTTATATTTGTAGTTTAATCATTTTTGTTTTTTTTTAAATTTATTCATTTGGTTCCGTTTCTCACGGTTTTTTATTTCTTATTTCAACCAACGCGTTCAATTATTTTATCTGTCGTTTTCCGTTCGTTGATACTGGACTGTAATAATTCAATTATAGGCCGGCGTAGAATGCGCGCCATTGCAAAAATAATTAGCATCCCCTGTGAAGCTTTCGACCCACATGCGATTCGACGATGTTCGAACACGCCTCATTGTAGTAATTCATTTACACGCCAGTACGATCTTGACGACGTTAATGGCTTTTATGCGAAGTGCCCGTTGCGTTTACGACGAGGATAACAATAATGACCGCCGATAGATCAACTAAAGAGGGCAACGAGTGGGACAAAGTTACGAAAAGTCGATATCGATCGAATCGACGTTGTAAAATTATCATTTTTCCATCCGACCCTCGATAAAAATACAAAAATAAGATAGAGAAAATGTAGATTTGACTGGAAAAATGTTCTGAAGAGTTTCCAAACTAACGAAATATTGTCTTTTAATTTCTTCAGCTTTAAAGAATCACGCCGTGACGGAAAAGAAGATGAAGAAACACGACGAGACGACCACCTCGAGGTACTTCCGCAGTCCAACAGGCGTAACCCGATTCTTCGCTCTTTTGCTGATCGTCTCCTTGACCGGATCCGCAGCAAGTAAGTTACACGAAGAAAAATAACAAAAATGCATTTTAAAAAAATGTTTACAAATTTCGATTTTTAAAATATTTCATAAAACCACCCCGATCCTCCGGAAGTTCGAAATACCTTTATGTAAAACGAGTTAAATTTTGGTTCGAGTGACAATTTGCAACCCTTCCTTACTTTCATACCTAGAACTTTTATCAAACGTTCAATATTTCCCACGATAAAATAACAAACGCTTTATCACCGGAAACGGTACGAAGAACGGGAGAACAAAAATCGAACAAATATTTCTATAACAGTACAGAGGTGATCGTATCTGTTGGGATATGATCGATCGGGGGTCCGTTGGGAATCTGCGGAAACGAGTTCGCGGAGCCACGGAAACTATTAGCAATCGTTTCTACGACTTCACGACCTTTCCACACTCGTTCCTTTTCGCTCCGGTCATGAATCGCTCGAGAATTCGATAAGAAAATACATTCATACTTAACGACTTCTCGAATGAATATCTTTGAAGCGTTTCATGAAAAGGAGTACAAGAATCTCATTAAATAATTACCAATCATCGATAAAAACCTGTAATACGCTCGAATAATAATAATAATTTATATACGAAAGCTCAGTCAGGGTTGATATTATTTTTCTTTTATGTATTCGAGACACATTGTCGAAAATTGTATACCAACGTGTATTACTCGTTTATCAGAAATTTTTCTATCGTGAGAAACTTTCAAAAATGAGAATAATTAAGCCGACCGTTCCATTTCACGTTTATTATAGAAAGAGAGAGCCAATACGTGGATAGAAAGAAACATAAATTTTCCACCAAAAAAACTCCCCGTAATACTCGACGTGAGAAGGGCGAACGAAATAAAGTTGAAACGCATCCGATGAAAAAATACCGCCGCATCACCGATATTGGCCCACGGCAACGACTATTGAATTCTTTACTCTTCCCTCGATTCGCCGGAAGTTTTTTTTTGCCGTAAACTACAAATAATGTGAAAAAAAACGGCCATTTCATTTCCGTTATAACGTCGCATATAGTCGGCATACGAGAATTCCAGGTTTTCAAAAATTGATGCAATATTTAATGAACCATGTCTGACGTCGTAACACACGGTTCTTCCGAACGTTTAAACTATAAAGCATCGGCAATGAAATTTCTATCGACCATGTTCACCGTTAAATTGAGAAATTTGCATCGTATTTCCACGAATCGTCCAATAAATGTTTCACCAGAAATTAAATTATAATGAAGAAAATATGAAAATGTTACGCGAGTTGTCACTCAAAGGAAATTATTAACTCGTCAATCTGTCGAAAAGTTTCGTGTCCCCGATAGAAACTATTCACTTTGCTAGATTTTTTATTTCGCCCTTCAATTAAATCTTTTTTACTTTGCTATATTTTGTTATTTAGCTATCGCGTCGTGCCGCCCTCCCCGACTTACTTCGCACAGCTTAAACTTCACGTTTAAGGACACAAAATATGATTGTCCTTTTGCACTCGATACTCGCCGTCTACCCGATAAATTGCCTAGAACTCGATGTATCGAGCTCAAACGAAATAGAAAAACCAACTATTATTGTCGATCGAGGAAAAGGAATAAAAAGGTGAATGGTTCGTAATATGCGCGACGAAGTTTCGACCGTAGGTGTTCTTTGTCATTGGGTAATTGACAACTTTTTTCTGAAATCCGAAAAAAGCTCGTTTCCAAAGGTCGAAGGAGAAGAACGACAGAATTCTTGATACTTTCTTGAAAAAACTGTATTACCCGTCTATAACGACTACTCGTTTATAAAACGACGGGGCGGTTTTCATACAAAAAAGAACTCACCGTGTGTACGACGGGTTATTTGTATATAATGAAGATATGACGTGACTGGTGAATATAAAACATTGGAAGTTTGCGTCGTAGTGCGAACTCAACACAGTACGGAGTCAATAACGCATCCATTTCCCATGCGATATATATTCTCGGCTGTCTCATTCTTAGCCTCGTAAATAAGATGGACGAACTAGAATTTATACCTCATATTTCACGATTTGAGTGTATATCGTATGATATCGGTCATATGTTCAACATATATTTATTTATTGCATTCATAGCGCGATACACTATCCGCGAGATGCTCGAAGTCAAACTGGAAATGTCGCGGACCTAATTTGTTTTCATCTTACCGCGCTATAAATCGATACGAGATAACGGTTCGATCTTGAAAATTCAAATTTTTTTACAGTTTTGATATTTAAAAAATTTCTAAATATTTCAAAATTCTCGAAATTTTTAAAAGTTTGTTGAATATTGCCCCATGCATTATACGCGAGACTCTCGAAGTCAAACTGGAAATGTCGCGAACCTAATTTGTTTTCATCTTACCGCGCTATAAATCGATACGAGATAACGGTTCGATCTTGAAAATTCAAATTTTTTCACAGTTTTGATATTTAAAAAATTTCTAATTATTTCAAAATTCTCGAAATTTTTTAAAGTTTGTTGAATATTGCCCCATGCATTATACGCGAGATGCTCGAAGTCAAACTGGAAATGTCGCGAACCTAATTTGGTTTCCTCTTACCACGATATAAATCGATACGAGATAACGGTTCGATCTTGAAAATTCCAATTTTTTTACAGTTTTGATATTTAAAAAATTTCTAAATATTTCAAAATTCTCGAAATTTTTAAAAGTTTGTTGAATATTGCCCCATGCATTATACGCGAGATGCTCGAAGTCAAACTGGAAATGTCGCGAACCTAATTTGGTTTCCTCTTACCGCGATATAAATCGATACGAGGTAACGGTTCGATTTTGAAAATTCAAATTTTTTTACATTTTTGGTATTTAAACAATTTCTAAATATTTGAAAATTTTCGAAAAATTTTTAAGTTTGTTGAATATTGTTTTAGTCGGTATTTCGGGTTGATTTAAAAAATATTGAAGGAAGGAAAAGGCACGAGGGTCGATTTGGCATGGAACGACCCGTATACTTACGTGATATAAAAGATATACATCTCCGGTTAGATGCATCCTATCTTCGAGCCACGGGGTTAATTTACGCTCCGACGAATAACGAACTTTCGACGATTATTTTTATACCGCGATGGTGAAAAAATGCAAAATTTTCAACTTTTATGGTTAAAAAGGAAAAACTATTTTACTGTCGAGAACGGGAGGATTGAAAAATATAACGTGGGAAGTATGGGAAAGGTGTTTTTCGCGCGGTTCGACACAGCCGGGGGTGCCAATAAACAGTTCAAGAACTCCGGAACGACCGATTGCAAAAAAACCCCACGCGTAACGCGATGCGTCGTTCGTTTAAAAATGGAAGCACTTCGACGAGAAAACGAACGATAAAGTAACAGACTGGTTTTTATCGCTTCCGAAATGTTAGAAAAAAAATTAAGTTATTTAACGTTTTTTTGTAAACAACAATTGAAAAACAACATGTCTAGTCTATTTTCTTCAATTATCTTCAACGTCACGAAGGATACTTCGTTATTCGAAATAAAGTCGAGCCACTCGACGTTGGTACATGGGTCGTAAGAGCTTCACGAAAAAAAAACTGTTCATGGGCGTACGATTGGAACAAAAGACGCAAGAAGTGCGACAGGAAGGAAAGAAAAGCACTCTCGGGTCCTTTGAATGCGTTTGTGTCCTTCAAGGCGTCGAGTATCTAATTCTGTGGAATGTACCGAGTATCGGGGTGGTCCGTCAGCTTTTTCTACGTAATAAAATAATGAACGTAACGAACACGTTTCGTTGAATTTCGTTGAATGGCAAATTCCATCATCCCCGATAAAAATATACTTTCGACAAACGACAACGAAGTACATGAAAACGCTCCTACGTACAAATGTTACCGAGCTCCCCCTTGAAACGCATGTTCTTTCGCCACATTAACCAATCGCGTCATTCATGCAAGACTTTTTTACTAGCTTATCGCGCTTTAATTTATTTTCAGGCTCTTGCATCAGTTACGGACATTCGTGTTGGGGTGGTAAGTACAACATTCTCAACCCTCGAACATTCTTTGTTTCAATCCCCAATTTTTACACCCCACGAAGACGTCAACTTCTCCAAGAAGAAAAATATATACACAAAATTAACGAATAATTTCCAATTTAATAAAATTTCTTTAATTAAAATCAAATCATTTTTCTCGATCGAACATTTTCGAGAAAAAAATTCTCCAGCAAACAAAAAATCGCTGGCTATTCGAATAGCAATGAGAATTTATTAACACCTTGCGCCGTCGAGATTGTAAAACAGGGAATGCGACTAATCTTATTACAAGTTCGATTATCCGGGTATTGCAGTTCAAAATCTCTTTTCCAATGCATTAACAACGCGTGGGCCGACTCGCTCGGCTTGCAGTCTAATATCGGAGCCTTTTGATTCAATTAGTCTCCGTTTTACAATTCCCAACGAGCCATCGTTAAACGACCATAAGTCTTTTGTACTTTCAACCCCTCTCCCCCGCCCTCTTACTGGACCAGATCGATTCATCGACCCCTCAACCCTCTGACGCATTCTTCAAAATCCATACAAATTGCAGCCCATGGTAAACGAAGCTACAATCACCCGAGAGTCTCGCAACACCGACAAATTGATACTCGCGAAAACGTGCAGCCCTTCGCTGAAGTGGAAACGGACGGTAATCCCGTCGGGACGGTCGACCGAAATCATTGGTTCCTTTCTCGTCTGATAACAGGACGACTGGAAGTACCACCGATGGTCACGGTGGTTGACAAGCGTTCCGGCAACAGGTGGCAAAAGGAACAACAAAAGATTTTCGCTCTACCCGGAAACTGGGACGCCGATTATGACACGACCAGAAACGACCTTGTTCGGTATTGCTCGAATTAACTGTTGTTTACGTCATAATGAAAAAGTTTATCTTCGATTTACTCAATTATTTTTTAAATTACGTTATATGTTTATAATTTAACATTTTTTTCACGTTTTTGGGTAATAAAAATGAAACTAAATTTTTTTGTTTTTTTGTTTTAATCTGAAAATATTGGAAAACAATGATAAAAATGAGAGTGTCTTTCTTTTTGATTATGGATGGACCAGCAGGGATCAATCAATGGATGGGAACGAAATAGCCGAGAACTCTGTAAGCATGGAAGACTCGAAGGACCTCGTCGATCCGATCGGACTGACGCAAAAAATTGAAAAACCCGACGACGAAACGACGAAACTTCTGTTCGTACAGGCGCGAAAGGCTTACGACGTTCATCATCCGAGTCGCCCACGCGAGCTTCGTTTGTACAAAATATTGGTAAATTCGTCGATTTTTTTGAATCAATAGCGATAAATTAACAAAATAATAATAAGAAGTAAAAAGAAAGATGATTCTTTTCTTTCACAGACCGACTCGTCCGACGACGCGCTTAAATAAGGAACAATCCAGTCACGACGCAACGACTTTGTGAAATACTTTTCACATTTAAACAAATATTATTTACTCATTTTAATTTGAATATTCGATGCAATTTTTTTTAGATTCCTTTTAAAACTTATAGACGCCTTGGATTATTTTGCGAAGCATTCGATGAGTGGGCGGGAGGAGGGATAAGAAGAATGAATCCCCAGATATGAATTGAAAATATTGACGGTAGACATTTAGTGGTGACACGTGTCAGACTGTAACTTGATGTACGACATTTGCTCGTTAAAATTTATTATTAACGATCGTATTATAATTGGAAAACAATGCGTATCGTTCGCTCCGAAAAGTATTCTCTAGCTCGAGGCGAAAACTGCTAGGCTGGAACTTTTCGCGTCGACGGACTCGATAACTTTTTCGTTTCGCGAGAAAAACTTTGCAAATTCCCAGGGTAATTACACTTCTTTTCTTTTACATTTATTTGATCCTTTTTCATTTTTATTTTGCGTTATATGATTTTCATCGTCTGATTGTCTATCAACTAAATCGAATCGAATACGACTAAGCTATTAAGAATAAAACTGTGTAATGTTTGTAATAGGAACTTTCGCTGATGATCTCGTCAGTTGACAATTTCGCGCACGTTTTGTTTCTCCGATGTAATAAAAACCGCAAAAAATGATAAAGTCCGTTGAAAAAAAAAGAAAAAAAAACAAGCAACTGACAACCGATACGAGTAAAAAAATAAAGCATATTTCTTAGTTGCTAATAAAATTATTAAAACCTAAAACCCTTATTCCCACGCGTGAATTGGAAAGGAAAACTTTTGGCGCGTAAGAAACAAAATTTACGCCGAGCGGACGATCGATCGTCGGTCGATAACTTATCGACTCGGTGCACAAACTTGTCTGACAATGTAACTCTTATCGCGTACCGTATACCTGATAAGAGCTCATTATCATACGTGTTCAGATTTCCCCAATTTGATATCGAAATAATTTCCATGTCTCGCTCGTTTGTAAACAAATTTATCCGGACAGCAGATCGCGAACGATCGCTATATCATTTCTTGGCATCACGCGCGATCGCTAATTTAGCAAAAGTATTCGATAACTCGCGATCAAGTTTTCAGGAAAAATACTAGGTCAATTTTGCGTTTTTACTCTTTTCTTTCATGAACATAAAATCAGCTTAATCTATTTTCCATTTTCTTTTCTTCGTCTAAATATCATTGTTCTTAAAGTTTAGCGAGAAGCTCGGAAGGCGAGTGGAATCTTCTTACATGTCGTTCGGTGTCGGGTCGGCGTTGTAGGGGCGACGATAGGAAGCAAGCTGCAAACAGAAACGTAAACAACATTTTTTTTAACACAATATTGAAAGCTGCTTTTTTTTAGTCGGTTCATTCGAAAGAAATTTGTTTTTCACGTCACGAATGTATATTTTGTTTACCAATTGTCTGACGAGAAGCGGTATATAATTATGTTGGTTTCTCGCACGTCGCGACGATTCCATATCGCAATTTCGGCATTTGACGAAATCTCCCAATTGGGGAATTCCGTTGGTGCCAAGATCGACCACGATCTCGTTGTTACTCGCGTCACGAGCATCGTCCTTCGTACTCGCGGGATAAATCTCGATATCCTTGAATCCTACCCCAACATCCGGGTTTGATCGTTTCCCATGACCGCCTAAGCACGAATGTCCGAAAGTAGCGCATCCACCTAAAAATAGAAGAAAAAAAAACCGTAAATCCCTTTAAAATTATCGGTCGTAAATAAAATTGCGACTCGGAACGATACAACTAAAAGTGTCCCGTGACGCATCGAGTTCGATCGAGAAAATCTAATAATCTGGCAACGTCCACGGGATGAAAAAGTGTGAAAGGGGGATGAATAAAAAATGAATCTCATTGGGCTGCAAAAAGAAAATGTCGATTATTCGATTACGCGGTAAAGAGGAGTGCCAATTAATCGACCAACCACGGTTCGTCTCGTGGTAAGCGTTCGTGCTCCACGATTTGGATCTCTTTTTCCCTACTTTTCTTAACGCAATTCCTTCGACGAGAATCAACTCCCAACGGTTTGTATAATTAATGAAAATACATTTTAAATTAACGAGATAATAATATCTCGTCGTTCGCTAATTCGCAAGAACCCTCGGATTAAACTTGATTAAGTGTCTTGCTTCGATCGAGAGATAAATTTAGGAAAAACCTAATAGTACAAGATAGTTAGACTTGAAAATGACAAAACGGATGGGCAAGCCAAATTTTTTTGAAAAAAATGTATTATTTTTTATTATGATTACTATAGTATGTATAATTAAATCATTAGTAAATTTTTTAAATAATAATAATAATTAATTAATAATTTATTATTATAATATATACAATTAAATAAATAATACAAAATTAGTAATAATAATAATAAGATTATAATATTTTTAGCTTATCCTGCATGGTTAGATGCCAATTGCATTTGGATTCCTTGCAATTATAATGAACTTTGAGGCTTTCTATCTCGGATAATATCCGAGTTATCGCAAAATCAGTTATACAAAAATTGTGAGAAGTTGAGGCCTCTACAAGTTTCATTTAAAAAAATTTGATAACATTGAAAGGGGCCGCTATAATTGACAATAAACAATTGTAAACATTAATTAGTCGCACTTCTTCTATCGTAACTTTTTTTCTTACACACATATCGAAAAATTCTTCAAACAAAAGTCGTAGAGAATATTTTTCCCTACAAAACTAAAAAAGAAAAATGAAAATCTAACTATTAGGAGTCGAAATATCGACGATTATCTGTTTTTCAGTTTTTTTAAGATGGCGGAGGAAGTACAAGGAAATTTTGTTGGATTACGGCGGATTTAGGCATCTCTAATGACCCTCTACTTATCCTCAAACATTTAGCTTGCTCATCCGTTTTGTAGATATTTGCCACTCTTTTATTTAACTATCTTGTGCTATAAGAATCGGTAAGGGACGAGGACGAGAAGGGATTGTAACGTTGGGCTCCTTAAATTTCACTAAACACGAAGTGTCGGCACTTCTACCGTAATGAAGCTATTTTCATTACACGCACGAGCGCTATGATCGTAACCATAAGCCTCACGGGTGCTCTCAGCTCCATCGTAATTGAATTATCGAGAAGGGGGGTTGATCGAAGATTATCGCTACCTGCCACGAACCTACGGATCGTTTTCTTTGCGCACGTGCCTTTAATAAAAAATGACACTCGTTTTAACAATATTATTTGTTAAGACTTTAATTTCACAATCAACTCGAAATTATCGCTAAAATACATTAATTTTGTGTGTACGAAATTTTGTTTATTTTAATTAGATTGTAATTTTTAATTGAATTTTTACAGATATAAATCGTTCGATGAGAACGTTCTGACATTCTGTGCATGAAATTGATAAAAAAGGAGATTGAAACGCGCGGCTGGTAATTCTTCGTTGATTATTAAAGGGAGATAACGAGAACGGTATTAATATCTGGTAACATTGGTCATTAAACGCGTTGGTTTTGATCGTTCGCAAATTAGTCGGGATTTATCAAACATGCGACATAACAGAGTGAGCGGAAATTTTGTAAATATTCGATCGTATGTCAAGCTGGAAATGACATGCTTTGATTGGCTGTTTACCGGGGGTCGTGGACACGTGCTCGTCCGCGAAATGTTGGTTCAAGCAAATTGCTCGGTCCGGCATGCCGATCTATAACTGGTAGGTTATCTACATTTTAAGACTCTGATTTATCAGCTACCTAATTACATTTTCAATTAAAATTCATAAAAACGGGTAAAATAATTTTGTAAATATAAAAAAAAAACACTTTTAATTATCGCAATAATTTTATCATCGATTAATTGAATTTATTCGATGACGTTACGATTGATTTCATTTTATCGATCGAACGCGTCTTGTTTAAATATAATTTTATATATTTGGTTTAAGCACCGTTTTATTTCACGATAATTCCGTGATAAATTGATTTTTGTTTTCTCTCGTCGTTTATGGTCTACACGTCCGACCATCGTCGAGATAGATAGCGAAAAAAAAAGAGAGAGAAATATGACACGTGTATGAGAATTGATCACCCGGAAAGCATCCAGTTATGGAGTGGTCGGTCAGCAATGCGGTCGAGGTAATACTTGGCAGGGGCAATAGATCGGGATAAAAGGAAAACGTATTAGGAAAAGCCGGACTCGTGTGTACGATACGGGATTGGAATTTTGATCTCGAGAAGACTTACGCCCAGTTAAACCCTTTACCCTGGATTATGCGCGTGGAAAGGGGTCGGAAAACTGCCGAGCAAGAAAATTCATCCATCCAAAATCGAGATTTTTATTATACCCCGTTGAAGAAATGATAAAATAAAATAATAAAATAAAATAAATAATATAAATTACAATATGAAAATATTTATCGAAAATCACTCAACTTTGATCATCCATTGAACGAATTTTGTATTAATCGAAACAACAATTTTCATACGAAACAAATATATATTTTCCCTAAGAATTTACATAACAAAAGAAAATTGTTGATATTTTGAGATACTATTTCTCGATAGATTTTGCATTCGTTCGAATAATTAATATTTCCGTCCACGCTCTGCATTTAAAAGAACGTAATTCGCTCTCGGTGTAACAATAGTCGAGACCGCTCGGTTTCGCTCGATCATTATTCGTTGAATCTGTCAATGCAACGCTAAAACTTTCCCGACATATATTGTGAAGACTTCTTCATTCAGCGTTACGTTCACGTACCAATAAATTTTCCGGTATTTCCGATAGATTCGCGAGGCATTGTCGCTTTTATGATACACCCGGCGAATATCGGAGGGCGTAGAAGGTACGAGGTTCGGATTTCTCCCACCAGGTGGCACGGGTGCCCAGGGGGGCGCTCGGTTCCACGCGCGAAACGTTCAAGGCACGTGACTAACTAGAGCAGAATCGCAAACTTTGTTTCTTGACGTGAATTTCCATCTGTGGCACGCTATTTGTATAGTACAATCGCCAACACGATCTGCATAAATATCTGTTCGCATACGGATTTACGAAGCTCGCCCATTATTATTAAGTATAACGTGTTCTCGTCGCGTTCCACGTATTTTAATTTTATACGCGATATCACGCGCGCACCTGCAACTACCTTATAAATTAATAATATTTCCCGACGAACGAGGTTCTTCGATATAATTGATTTTATTCCTTCGATTGGACGATTAATTTACTACAATTTTGTTTATTATGAAATATCGAAAAAAACGTATTTTATCGAATAAATAATTAATAAAGATTGATAATCAATTATTAAAATGGCTAAAAAAAGAATATTTCTAATTTTATGTAATTTGTTCTAGTTTCAAAAATAATACGCGTTAACAAAAGTGACCAGTGGTGGTTTGTTCTCAATGGGCTATTATATTATAAAGCAGGCGGTCGCCGGTCGTGAATTTAGTGTCAGCGAGAATGTCGGAACGAAGAAGTTAACAACAGCGGCCGATCCTCTGTTATCGAAGCTTTCACTGTGTTTCGTTCACGAGATTCGTTGTTTGTACAGAACCAATTTTCATTGTCTTCAGCTAAACGTCAGTAGATAGTTAACGCTCGAAACTCGACGGAACATCGGGGTAAAACAAGTGGGCACGCTCAAAGGGTGGGACAAGGACGACACTGAGTGATGGGCCATCGAAAACTCGGAGCTATAACAATATTTCATCGATAAATCTGTTTGAACGAGCTAAATAAAAACTAATTAAAAAAACCGAAATAATACGAATTTTTGTGAAAAATTCAGAATTTTTATAATATTTTCATAAAACGAATAAAAAAAGAGATAGAACGTTTTTCAATTTTTCATATTTTCGCACGAAAGTTTCTAACTTTTGGATCAAAATTCGAGATGATTCGTAATCGGCAGGAAAAATTGAGGTAACTTGAGGACGTGAAAATATTTTTAAGAAAGTTTGTTCTTTGAATCGTTCATTAATCGCGTTTGTCGTACACCGTCGAGATTCGTAAAGTTTTATTTATCGCTGAGTGGGTCGAATACGATAACGACGAACTATACTCGAAGTGAACTCGCGATGATCAAATTTACTTTTTTTTCTTCTCGCTCGCTGGAAATATACGATGTGCGCAGTTGAGTCTCCATCGTGGCGAACTCGACCACCTCGCCCCTATACATTTATCGTTGCACGAGAGCTTTTTCCTCTTTCCGTAAAATCGCCCGTACCTGCCAAGCCGTGACAAACGTAATAATCGCTTGCTCTTCGAGCTCTCCCTTGTCGAAAGAATCATCTGAATTTTCGTTACCAACGTCACGCTGACCTCTGTATAACGTGCTAGAAATTTGATAATTTGTTTGCAAATCTGACACCCTCGACTACGAGAATACTTCGTGTTACAAAATATTTTTAACTTCGGACTATCGCGAAATTTGACAATTAAATTTTGTAATTTATGACGCAAACTTATCGATATATTTATCAAACTAAAGATATAAAAAAATTGTGGATCGAATACACTTTTTCGATAATCGTTGGCGGACTTGATCGGGTCAAATTATTTTTGAATATTTTCAATTTTTTAACATTTTTTTACATTTATTTCTAACGTTTATGTACTAAAAATTTGCATCGTATCTAAGTTTTTCAGAGTTTTACCAAAACTTGGATTCGATGAGAATTTTCAGTTTAGGAAAGTGAGGTAAAAATATATATAAGTAAATCGTTATTGGCATAAATCTTTAGACAACAAACATTTTTCTCCTCGAGCTTTAAAAAATGTTGAGCTCGACTCGATTCATTGACAGAAAAAAGCAAAAATCATACTAATTGATCAAATAAATATGATTTAAATCGCGACGGTTCAAAAAATAAACGTTGCACATTTTTTCATCTGCGAAACTCCGTGAAACATCGCACGGCACTTGTATTCGGGATTTTCACGGGATTTTCACAATTAAAAAACTCGACGACAGAAAAAATTCCATCCCGTTGCTGCATGTCGCTACATTCATAAAATCAATTGAAAAGCGACTCCACGAGCGAACAAAAACAGACAAAAGTGTCAAGAAAACATCGAGACCTCAATTTCGGTGAATATTTATTTTCCGTTTCTATTCAACTGTAGTTACGTCACTGTCGTAACAATACTCGGTTTATCCCATCGATATCGATACGCGGAGGGAATAATAATAACAAAAAACCGTAAAATACAAAATTTGTTATTTTTCCCAGGTGAAACTTGACTCGTTGTATTTCACGTACTGGATGATTTTATTCACGACACGTGTGTAGAAAATCGTTTTGTAATCAGTAAAATTTGATTCTACGATGAAAAACAGAAATTACAAATATTGTTTTGTTTGTTTTTCTTCTTATTTTAATATATTTTTTGTAATAAATTCAGTATTTTTCGACACTGATGGACAATGAACAATTTCGTCTTTCGTACACCGAGATGCAACAGTTTGTCGTGACTTTCTTCGGACACAGAGGTGCGTGCATCGCTCATCTGCTTACGACCGGTTGGGAAAATTGAATATTTACGCCTGACCAAAGCGAGAGTTTCAGGCCTGCGGGTTATGCGAAACACCGACACTTTTGCCAAGCATCGAAAAATCTTTCGTCGATGCAACGCAACGTCTAAAATACCCCGACCAATTTTGCAAGGAAAAAACGACGAAACAAAATTTTAATACAAAATGTTTTGTTTCAAAAATTACGAAAAATCGGTTTAAAAAAATGTTAAAAATTCATTAATTACCTGATCGACCGCGACCATTCGCGCAAATGTTTAATAAATCATTCGCTTAAGTGACGCAAGATCGAAAGGTTCTTTTTTTAATATCAAACAGAACAAAAAATCGGTTAAAAAGTAAATGATAAAAGCACGTCGAGTCTCGGTCAAACGGTGGCGAGGTATGCGTTCG
>OX637865.1:39262770-39452770 GCA_951802705.1 Netelia virgata | reverse complement strand
ACTCGAACAATCGAAAAACGTGCAAATTTTTCACGACGAAACAATCCTCACAAAAAAACAAAATTTACTATATTTACCTTTCCCATTTTCCCCACAGAAGAAGAAGAAGAAGAAGAAAAAGATCAAAGTCCACTTTGCGAATAAAATATAAGCAACGAAGAAAAAAGATTAGTAATAAAAATAAAAAATGAATTCCAACGGCAAATTTATCGATTTATTCGTTTCAATCGATAAAATCAAGCAGGACACGCCACCAAGACTCGATCGAGATGAGAACGGTAAGCGCGATCTTTTCATCGATCCCAAAGGTACTTAAATTGGCTATCGTTCGAACCAAGTTTACCAACGGGTTTTAGAATTCGCAACGATTGGAAGGAAGGGTAGTTGTAACAGAAGCTCATGCAGAATCGCTTCTGATCGTGAGCTACGAAAGAGTTTGCCACTCTTGTGAGCGTACAACCCTCCACCCGCCCTCCTCCATCCCTCGTTCCGTAGCTCAGCTCGATCACCTGTGCTCTGTCCCACGGTATATTGGATTTTGCCCGTCACTTTTATCAGACAGTTTCTTGCCACCGTAGTTAGTTTCTGATAAATATATAACGAGCACCTACGTGACACTAGCGACGAAGGGTTACGCGAAGTATAATTAATAGTCGATTGTTCGCGCGAGGTGAGTAGGCAGAGGATTTTTTTATGTTCGTCTGCTCGATGACGACTCGAGATGAAAGTTTGTAACGACCGCGACGCGACTCTTAATAAACCGAGGATTGATTAATCGAATTTTTGGTAATTCGAAAGTAGCCACGAGACGGATTAAATTTTTCATCGAAACTTTGCTCGCCAATCGAGCGACGCGATTTCTTCTTATCTACGAGCGATCTTCTTATCTACGACGCGTGAAATTATTATTGTAATATTGTGTTTCCGTTTTTGTTTTTTTATGCGGTTCGTTTATTCGCGAACACCACGTGGCCGAGGTCCCGCGTAGTTTAGGATCGGAGTAATCGGAATCGAGGCTCTCGAATCTTTTTAATTACTCGGTCGAGACGACCCCCACTCCCCCCTCCCGCCATCCTTCGATCACGGTACGATGCACCCGGTTGAACAGATGGGTCGTGCACCGCTACGTAGCATCTCGACTTGCCATCGCCGAATTTACATTATCGTTCGTACGAGAGAAATATTCTTCTTCCTGTATTTACGAACGAAATATCAAGAATTCACGGATTTTATTAACCTCGAGGGTTATAAAAGAACGAGACTTTCGCTTTTTTACGAAATATTCGTGATTCGGTAGATAGAAACGTTTTTTATAAATAAAATTCAAATCTTTACGCGTCGATGGGAACGATAAAACGCGAATAATTTAAAAATTTATATGGTTTGATTTTATTCTTACGAGATGCAGGTGGGTTTGCTTGGTAGGGAAAAAATACTCTTGCCACTTTCTCACCGCTGACGCACCCATGGACGAGGAATGATCGTGATTTCGAATGTTTGTAATTTGTTCCCTCGGTCGAGAATAATCACAGCGGTAATCGCTTCGAGTATATTCTCTCCTTGATTATCATCGTGTGATAATTGTTAGGGGAACGTGCCTATATCGGAAATCCATCGTAGCGAACCAAGGTGGATTTATTTTGTCGTTTATGAAAAATGAGACTAATTCGCCAACCGATTTAGGTCTTTAATCGAGATTTTATTATTTATGGGTCTTTAATCACACTCGCTTGTTCTTAGAGGGATAAATCTTAGAATTTTAGAACGATAACTTTATCGTTCTTTATCGAATGATTAATTCTAACCCGTGGTTTGATATGGCCATAAATTATTTTTGTAAACGATAAAGAATTTTATACGGGATTGTAATTTTAAAAAATGACTTTTTATTTATTTATTTTTTAATTCGCTTTATGATTATTTCGACGTTAAATAAGGGTTTTAATATCGATGTACGGGAAGACTTAAGGTAATTCGTGTCGAAACTATACCGCGAGCGAACGGTAAACGTCGTTTAGTTGCACAACGCGAATGATGAAGAATTCTCGTGAGTCACGATTTCGACAGTTTCGCAATACCCGCTGCATTCTTCGCCGGTCGTTTTCAACACGGCGATAAGTGACCTATGCAGCTAATTTCGATGCAACTCTGCGAAGAGTGGATGAAAAAAAAATCAGAGAAGAAATGGCACTTTTAAAAATGGAAATAAATCAAATAAAAAAATGTTAGAAAAATTTCAGTAGAGCGCGCTAGACGCTCTCTAGTGGTTCGTAAAAATTTTAATTGTATCATTTTCTTGCTTCGTCGCGCTGAATAGGCGATACACAATTTTTTACTGCGTCCAAAGCCGCGAAATAAAACTCAACGTTTATTACCAAACGGCTGTATAAATGTGCGTGGACTCGCGGTCGAGAACCGAAGATAAGCCGCGTGGGCCGCTTACGAGAATTGCTTCTACGTAATTTTCTGTCCCACTCTGAACATTTTTATTCAATTTTGATTTTTTCAATTAATTAATTTATTCATAATCATTTTTAAAAATTTGTTTAAATGAATGTTTCTCAATTTACCTTTTTTTAATGAATGAATTTATTTATATTCTTATTTTTAGTTTTCTTAATTAATTTACTTAATTATTATTGTTATTTTGTACATTTTTTTAGTTAATTAATGTATTTTATTTTTTATTTTTTTTCTCATTTGTCTCGTTATCATGTGATGACTGCTTCGAGCTGTATCACATGCGCGATGCGACACACCGTTAGACGCACCGCAACGCAACGAGAAGAACGCATCGTTACTCTCCGTGGCTCGAGGCGTGCGATTCCGACTTTTCAGACGGCGTAACTATACGACCTCTCTCGTCTCGAATCCAAGTTTCAAATCAGAGTTATACTATATTATTTAAACAGCCGAGAGGGCTCGTGACTCACGAGACGCGTTAAATTGTAAACGTGAACGTGATTTTCATTCGAATAAATATTTTATTACAATAATTTGTCTCGTATTTAATAATTCCCATAATTTGATTGATTAAACGTCGTTCGTAAAATCCTACTTTTAGTTTAATCCGTCGATACAACGAAAAATAATCGTACGACAAACTCGCTTGATATAATACGATCATTATAATTATCGCGGGTAACCGATTCTGCACGACCTACATCGCGTTTTGCGACGTCCTTCGTGTTTATATTGCGTAATGACAATTGCTCGATATAACGATTATTCAAACGAACGACGTGCGTCAATGTCTGATTCGAACGCGTTACGTAAAAAAAAAAACAAAAAATCGTTCTACCGGGCTCAGGAGGTCGGAAGTCCACTAACGAATCTCTCTCGGACGAAAGTTCAAATTTCGTTGAAAAAAATATAAAGATTTTTCGTTATTATTATTATTATTCTTGTTATTTTTTTTTTGTATATTTAGTAAAAATTGTTTTTATAATAGCACGAAGAATCTAGTTTCTTATATATTTTTCTCAATGTCTAGGTCGACTGGAGGCTCTCGTCTAAATGTCTAGAAAGCTGAGATTTGGATCGAAATCTTGATTACCCACGTGACTTTTTACTCGCCTCATTCGCTATACTCTCGCTCCTTTAATTGTTCACCCGAAATTCTCGTCGTTATCTACGAGATCTCACGTCACTCTCGTCACCCTGGTCATCCAGGAGTTCAATGAGGCTTCTTTCTTTCCGTAAAAACCTCGTGCGAAACGCTGGTGTGAACCGTGAGAAACGTACTTTCTTTTCCCTTTTATTTTTATTTTACCACAGAAAATTTACGATTTTTGGTTTTCGTTTACCAACGAACTATCGTCGAGAATAACATATAAATATTTATTTATTAAGAAAATAAATTTAAAAAACATGTAATACGTCGATTAAAATTCGAATGATAAATTAAGGAAAAATTTCGAGAAGAAACCTTATTTCGCGCACAAAATGCGATACGAAACGAGAACGTTGATGAATAACGGTGTGCGGTTGTAATCCCGAAGGTGAACACCTTCTATTCCTCTACCAGGATTCGTTCCCCGGGAGTCGAGGAATCGCGAGTGAAAGTGTAACAGAGAACTCGCATCTCGTCGAAGTTGTAGCGAGCGAGCGAGCGACGAAAACGCACGGACGATTCGCCTTCCTCGTCGAGTTTCGTCGTATATTTTTTTCTTTTATCCCTCTTCCGTTGTTCTTTTACCTAAATCGCGTCGATCTCTCCTGACGCGTTTCGATAGAGATCGGTGGCTGTTGTACACGAGAGATGCGATCTTTCTCTCGATCTTCGTACGGTGGAGAATAGAAAAGAAAAGAAAAGAAAAGAAAAGAAAAGAAAGAAGAAAAAAACAATGCGAAGATACGACGGTGGAAGGAGTCGAAGACGCTGAGCTTGCGGCAAGCGTAGCGATCAGTAGTAACATCTAGTCGGAATCAGACACTCGTCACACACTTTTCCGATCTCCTCCGACGCGTTTTATTTTCTTCCATTGTTTTAATCGATTTCAATCGATTCGAATCGCGCGAAATACGAAGGAAAAGTCGATAAAGCCCTCGTTTCGTCGAATTTCGCGTAATTTTGTTTTTTTCCCCCTTCTATCGATCATCGATGAGCGAAGACGTTTCAACGTTGCGTTTAGCGACGAGAGGGATGACAGTGGAAAAAGTGCGGTGACACGAGGACGATGATAATTCGTCGAATCGATTAAAATAGTGAATTCGTGGAGATATTTGAGTTTGTTGTTTTCTTTTTTCGTTCGATTGTGATTCGACGTTTAAGCGCGACGAACGACTTCGATGTGCCGGTCGGAAATCTCATCGGCGATCCCACGTGGATTTCTTAGGATAAGACTCTACGTTATATCGCTCGCTCTACTGACGAATCTCGCATGCGAGACACGAGGTAATTATCGATTAAGAAAAAGGCGCGTGATCGATTATGATTTTTGTAGGAAGAAAATAACGAGAGGCGAGACGAGTTATTTTTTTTTATCGTTTTTTATTTATTTCTTTTTGTGTTCGCAAAGTGTCAATCCGAGAAATCTCGAAGTGAAAATTTTCAACGAGAAAGGGACGGAGTCGGTACGTGTGACTTTCCTACGTTTTCTTTCTTTTGCGCTTATTTCCTTCCGTTGATCATTCGAGTCTGCCTTCGTCTCGTAAAATCATTAGCTTGTAAAGTAATCCAGGAGAGGGGGCAAAAAAGAAAGATTTCCCACGGTTGGATGAAGCGCCTGTATCAGTTTTTACGATCTGTCAACTCGCACACGTTGCGAGTCGCTCACGGGAAAACTCTCAACGAGGATATCGTCGACTTCCTGACTTCCCAAGTTTCAGAAAGAAAAGAAAAAACGATAAAAAAAGGCAATGCCTTATTCGATATAAAACTCGAATAAAGTACGATTTCGCTAATTAACAAAAATTAATGTAATCATTAAAAGTGTATAATTCGTTCGATTAATTACGACTTAATTCAATAATAGGAAAATTATAGGGAAAGAAAAGAAATCATTCGATTGTAAAATATATAAATAACCAAATAATCAATGTCGAGAAGCAATAACCCGTTTGAAAAATCAGCCTCGAGTTTCCTTAAAGTTGAATGACGTAATTCCACCCAAAAGGGTCGTTCGACGACGACGCCAATCGACACGAGTTCTCGCTAAACAATCGCGAGCTTCGTCTCCATAAACGTGCAAAATTGCTACTTTACAATTAACCAAGTAAACCCAGGACGGTAATTGTGACTCGATGAGACGACGTTAGACCCCATTATGGTATCGACTCAACGGGCGTCGCGGGGCGAGACAATGGGTTAATTAATTTGCCGCTTTTCTCACGCGATAACAGAATATATTTATCGCAACTATGATGCGAGCATCAGAAAACAAGTATTACGATCTCTGTGCGTCGAGCTCGCGATCGCCGCGTAACCCAAAGACCCACATATGACGAGAAATATTCTCGATCCGGTATGCGCGTTTTTATAAAAAAAAAAGAAGAAAAAAAACGAAAGAAAGAAATTTCTGAATCGTCCAGTCACCAACGCTCGTTTCGCATTGACATATATTTATAAAATTATCGATTTATATTTATCCCTGCATGTTTGTATAAAAACATTCGTTAAACGAATTCGATAATAATCATAATAACAAAACGAATAAAATTGATAGAATTGATAATAATAATAATGAAAAATTCACGACGAAAACGATTCAAATTTCATCATTATTGTTTCATCGCTGTATTATATTTAGTAACTAAAATACAAAAGCGATCGAAGCTATTGACGTACCGATCGCCTCGATATATATTTCTATCCGATTCGAACGGCTTAATATCGCCCCGTGCGAGAGACAATAATATCTCCACGGATAAAGCCGTCTCGTTCGCGCAAAATCGTGTTTACAATTAATTGCCGCAAAATAAGCATCGCGACATTATCAAAACGATACCTATTAATGGAACAAATTTGCTCGCGGCGTACATACGTAATATACAAATTATAAGCATACCGTCGCATCCGACGATATTTTCGTGTTCCCTTGTCCACGTGTGGAATCTCTCGGATCACCGTGGACCTCGAGAACTCTTTTTTTTCTTTCTATTTTTTACGGTCGAGGTCGCAAAGGTGAGCAGATAAAGAAAAGAGAGAAAGAAGAAGAAGAAGAAGAAGAAGAAAAAAAGCCGCTCGGCACACGCGGTAAGTGAAACGAAAGTGAGAGAGTTCTCTCGAGCCGAACGCTGGGCCCGGAGCGCGATATCGAATTTCTTCTTTTTTTTTACTTTTTTTCCTTTTCTTTTTATCATACTTTTCCGACGAGACACGTCGATCGTCCACTTGGCGATGAAAATACGCGTCTCGTAGAACGTATAAAAAGAAAAAGAACCGCGTTTGACCGCGTCTATGGTACTCGTCCGACCCGTTACATCTCCAACCTACTGACGGCCTAAGAGGAGGGAGAGAGTGGGAGGGAGTCGATGAATCGCCCGGAGCATTCGCGAGAACTGTGCAATTTTCGTTCGATTATTCCAATAACTGTAATCATGCAATATCATCGAGTTTCATATGCGCGGTGCAAACTAGGCTAAATTCACGATGTGCAACGTAACCACGGTTGGGACGAACATATTATTATCGTGGTTAGCGAGGATCGAGGGAAGGGGTATCGTGGCTCAGGTGCTGTTCACCCTTCTGTTTTTTCATGCGCTCATTCTTCGCGAAAAGTTGAATAATGCGTCTCGTGTATATTGTATATATATTTATTTCGTGGTATTTTTACATACTTTCGATGAATTTGACTTACAAATTTAACATACAATTGTGATTATTATAATTATTATTTTATTATTATTACTAATTGATGATTAATAATATCGAAAATAATAATTGGTCTTATTATATTAATATTAGTATTATTTTACCATTAGTATGTAATTTATTTATTTATTTATTTTTTTAATAAATATGTTATTATTACTATTATATTAGTAAAATGATAATAATAATTATGATTAAGCAGCTGATTGCACGATATCATGCCCGATATCTAGAGACCCATTGCCAATTACGGAAGATGCATGCGTGCGTCCTATTTACGCGATTGCGTCGTTACACAAGAAACACAGCGAGATTATGATAATTTTGTCTTCATCTTCGTATTCAACGAAATACCATTGTTGCATCGTTCGACGTTAAATCATGTTCCAACGAGATCAAACCGTACGACGCATGCGCGCGTATTTCTTTCGTTATCGTTGGTAGGCGATCATCTCCCATACGTAAGTTACGTTAAACGTCTCAAAATTGCAATAACATTTTTTGGATGAAAGAGAAAAAAATTATATAAAAAAAAACAAATTGTCCAAAAAAAATGAACGGGCGAATAAAATTCCACGAGTGGGCGATGGACGAATTGCGATGCAAACTCGATGGCGCTCACGCGACTGGTTAGCGGATTGCTCGCTCATCGCGACGCACGCTGCCGGCAAAACGATGACCGTGACGAACTTGTACAGTTACAGAGTTCGTCGTTTACACACTGACCGCTATACGCGAGCCCACTACCTCGTATTGCTATAACCCCCTCTCTACCTCCCGCCTCTTGTTATTATAAATCAGTTCGGTGTCCGAGGAACAAGATTCCCTGATCCCGGAGATAAACGAGAGATCTCATATCATTCAAAAACACCAGGTGTCGTAGCGCAAGAAAGAAATTCTGGGAAGATTTTAGATAGGACACGATATATACTTTTTTCATCACTTTTTTCCTTGTTCCAAGTACAATGCGCGATGTCAGAACAGATAGACGATTTTTTCGTAATTCGTCCCGAAACGTTAAAAAACGTGCGAAAGTACCACGTACTTTTATTCATTGTCGTTGTTTTTATTCATTTTCACGAGTAAAGTAAAATTCAACGTCGATTCGATTACTCGAAGTAACCCGAAACTTTATTAACACGAGATGCGATAAATCACTACTACGTTTAGCTACCGAGACGAAAAACTTTTTCTCCCAAAACAGGCGTACCAACGAAAGTGAGATTCTTGTCTCGAATGTAGATATATTCATGGTCGTGAGGCTCTAACGAGAAGTTAGGAATATTGTGTATGTGTCGGGGATTCGATGAGCATGTGTAGCATATACGGATCTCGACGAATGAAATTTCATAGAAGCGCCGAGTTGGAAACAATCGGACAAATGCCTCTTTTTTTTTATTCGCATATGTATCTTCGTGTATTGTAACGCACATATCGCAGACTAATTTTGTTTTTCTCCGCGTCCGAGTGGGATAAACCAAGCGAAGAATATGAAAGCAAGACACGCGATGCGCTTGTTTCGTACTTGTATAATGTCCTATGTAGATATCGCTGTACTGTACCGAGGCTGAAAGGTCGACTTATTCACGAGCAGCTTGTTTTTCTCCACCAATCTTCCCGTTCGAAAAATCTTAACCACAAACTTTCCTTCTTTTAGTTTTAATCTTTTTTGTTTTGTTTTCTATCAAGTCTCGAATTTCTTACTCGTACTCTTTGTTCCATTGTTTCTTTCGTCTCCGTGACCTTTTCTATACATTTATCTAACTTTTTTCCCCATATATTTACCGCGATTTCTTTTTTGTTTACTTTCGTTATTACTTTATTCACGAAGGAACGAGAACTAACGTAAAATATTTACTTGTACGATGTTTATTTCAGGAAACGGGGTGTCAGACATTCACAGAATAGCCGAAACCGGACGTGGTCACACGATGCGAGCGAATCTCGAGCCTGCGCTGGAACGAAATTTAGTCGATGAAAATATCGTTGTTGGCCACAGCGGAGATCCGTGGGGTTCGCACAACGAATCTGAGGATTTGAGAAAATTTCACATACGTTTCGGATCGCCAATCGGAAGAACTCGTAACGTTAATGGAAACGGTCGTGAAAATTTTGTCAACAGGAGACCAAGAAGAAGCGTCGTTCATCTGTATAACATGGTAGTTTGCGCGACAGGTTGCAATCCAATGTCCTACAAAGGTTACGGTTGTTACTGCGGATTTCTCGGTTCCGGATCCGCTGTCGATGGCATCGATCAGTAAGTAAAAATAATTCTACCCCAATCTCATTTGGGCGACGATATATTCTTTCGTCCTTGCCTACTTTAACCCTTTCAATATGGGTTTTCAACACACTAGCGATACATACGGTATATATGAGTACCAATTGGCTCGAACGGTTTAAATATTCCGCATGACTGTCTGCTATTTTGTATTCAACGAAAGTAGAAACAACACTTCCGACGCGAAGTTGTACACGTGTCCGAACATTTTATTTCGCCCGATAAAATGCCACCCTCTCTACTCCTATTACATAACCTGTATCAGTATCGTCTATTCATAAACATCGCGTTCGTTAGAACTTCGTTATTCCAATCCTTTTGTGATTTTCCCGTAGGACTGCCTGCTAAAAGTCGTTATAATCAAAATTTGTTTCTGATAAAAGAAACTCGTGAGATTGTTATAAAAAAATTGTTCACCAACGAGACCTTGACTCGTAGTGGCTCGTTTATGCTCTTCAAAATTTGTGATAGATAACTCGTGAATCTATCTAGTAAACAAAGTTCTCTTAAAGGATGGAAATTTATTCATGATAAAAGCACGCAATGAGTTACATTTGAATATTCCAAATATTTTCCTTCTTTATGAAAATAGCATTATGATTCCTCTTCTCTTTTCAGGGCATGCTACTATCTTTTACATAAAAAACAAAATTTCTAAAATAAAATCTTTTAAGCTGGTAAATCAAATATTTGTTTACTAATAATTCATAGATGCTGTAGAATGCACGATCGTTGTTACGATGCTACGGAATGCCCTACGTTTCTCGAGTACTTTGTGCCGTACTATTGGAAATGCTATCAGGGCTACAGGCCCATTTGTGGTAGGTCACTTCTTATTTCACTCTTAAATGTTAATTAAGGAGTTAGAGTCACTTGTAACGCCCAAAAAAACGCTTTTTTGAGATTTTATTTTGAAGACTGGTTTTATTATTTCTTGATACATTTTTTACCATTAACTAATACATATATAAAGAACATTTTCAAGACAAAATGATAATAAATGCCCAAGACTTAAGCCAGACTGCGAGGGGTTGAATAAAAAAGGGGGTTTGCGGTGATCACTGCCCCTCATTACTGGATCATCCGAAATCAAAAAATTTAGCGAGGATCCTTAGTAAATCCTATTACGCAGACTTTGAACGAAGGATTAATAAAAATGTCGATTTTTGACAAAATGGCGGATGTTCAAAGGCACTTTTTCTCGACCATAATTTCACCCATATATTCGACTGTAAAAAAAAAACTATTTACCACGAATAAAAATTCTTCGTTCAAGGACAGCAAAATTATGTTTAGAATAAGTGATAAAAATTTCAAAGCGATCCGTCGAACCGTTCTGAAGTTACAGTGATCACCGACTTTGAAAACATGCTTTCGAGGAAAACGTGTTTAAAGTTTTCGTCGAGCGTGCAGCTACCACTAGCTACTTGTACCCACTCAACGAGGGTGCGCTCAAAGTTGCATGTCTTCATAAATAATACCCCGATTTGTTTAAAATTTTCAGGGAATACTTTTGAAATCTTATACTTTTAGAAAATGCAAACAAAATCTGTTTTTTGAAAATGCTGAGTGACTCTTACCCCTTAGTACTTAAAAACGAACAAAAAAGAAATTCTCTTATCCTACCCGATGATATATTATGATTTTTTCGTAGCTGTCGAGCATGGTAAATGGGGTGGTTCCGGATCCTGCGCTCAGCGTTTGTGCGAATGCGATAGAGCATTGTCCGAGTGCCTGAGGCGATTTCCATGTCCAACATCAAAAGCCGTTTGCACCACATCACCCTGGCGTTTAATACAAAACGTTTTTATGATTTTCTAATAGCTCATAACACGCTCATTAGCAAGATTTTGAATTTAAACGAAAGAAGAAAGTTACCGGTACTTGTCCACGCGCTATGATCTTCGCCATGTTGAAGATTTCGTTCATAATTTGTACAGCAAATTCGTAAACCCAGAAACAACTTTTATTTCGTTGGTAAACTCGTTATAAACCACAAGAAACAAACATGCGCAAGTATTCAGAGGTATCGAGAAAGGAAAAGGACAAAGTATGTGTATGAAAATTATCTTTATTCATAATACGCCGCAATATTATTTACAATTTACAATCGTTGCATCGTAAAAAATTTACAAGGCATTAACACCTCCCGTTAGTCGAACCACTCGGTTCTTGTACTTCTTGGATATATCCTGTTCAATCTGTGAATCAAACATCAGAATTTTTTTTCGAATTCTCACTGTAATGCCTATAATTGAAAAAAATAAGAAAAATCAGCTTACTTCTATCTGAAGTTCACGCGTCCTCTGAATAACGAGTTTCAATATCGGCTGTAGAGCTATCGCTTGTTCGTGAGTTTCCTCTCGTCTAACTCTGACAGCTTTCTGCATCGCTACCATTTTTTCGATCAGCGAGAGTTTTTGCTGGAGCGTGGCAGTCAGCACGTCGACGTACCTGAAACGAAAAAGACACGTTGTTATTTTGATTTATCGCGAAATTACTTACGATCGAGGAAGATTATCTTCTACCTAGGTGAATGCTTGATATTGTGCAGATGTTGTACTCGGCTGTCCAGCATCTCGGTTAGGAGTACCTGCACGTTGTCGAGCATGTTCTGCGTGCTGTCTTGAGTCGCTAGTTGCAAGATCGGTGATGCTTCTTGCATCTGACTCATGCTCAGGAGAACCTTGCTACTTTCGCTCTTGAATTCGTAAAGGCGAAGTTTCAAGAAAGCCTCGAGCTGAAACAGCCAATTTATGTGTTTATACGCAATGATTATATTAATCATGTCTAAATATTGTTTAATGGACTGTAATAAGAGAATAAAAAAAAATGATATTATCGTTGATTATTAACTAACGACGACAATCTCACCTCGAACAATTGATCGATGAAATCGTTTCGCGTCGCCGGATTGTCGAGTACCGTGAGAGCTTCGTTTCCGGTTGCGGTACCACCATCGTGACCAGCTGCTTCGACCACGATACCCGATTCTTCCAATGAAATATTAAAATCTATTTCACCCTCGCCGACATCCTCTATCTCCGCATTTCCCCAGTCAATATCACCACCGGCGTTCGAGCCATCGCCAAAGTCGATTTCTGCATTGAGATCCGAAACGTCGAAGTCAATTTCTCCGGCTAGTTCATCACCGAAATCTATCTACAATATGGAAACGACCAAAGGTATTAATAAAGATAATTGCGATGACGAGCGTATATTGTTCTGGTATTTACTTACAGCATCATCAGCTATAACATGACCGCGATTTTCGTCCTGGAAATTAATACTCAATAGAGGCTCAACGATCGTCAACGGAGCTTCACCGTAAGTCCATTCGTACGTCGTGGTATTTCCTCTATCTACAGAATTATTCGATAAACTTTTCTTTCCGCGTTTGGCATGAAAAGTATAGAGTGAATGAATTATCAATTACCTATAAGATATCTAACTATCGGTACTGATCCTCCGGCATGACCATGGCCAAGAGTGAATTCCACAAAAGCCTCGTAAAATTCGACAACCTTATCCAAGGATTTTGACTTGATCGCTATGTTCTCGTAAATTTCTGGCAATTCGATAATTCTTTCTGCCAGTTCGCGCTTTATCTTGTTACCCGGTATACCGAGTTGCTTACAAACGGTGTTGAATTCTGTTCGTGCTATGTTCTCAGATTTCTTATATTCAGCCTCTTTCTTCTCGAATTCCTGAAAAGTATCGAGGTGTAAAGTGGGTGGATTAAAATTGCAGCTAGAGTTCCCATTATTAATCGTGATACTCACGTGTTCGGTCTGCTCGATCTTTTGAATTTGTTTCTTGAAGCTAGGCACCTCGTAGCTAATGTTTCTCATCAGCATTTGAGCAGCTTCGGCAAGATATAAATTATCCTTCTCATAAAGTTTGACTATTTCCAACCAATCCCTCATTCTTTGCGATCCGTAACGACCAAAAAGATTCTTTGAGTCTGCCTCGGTCTCTTTGAGAATCTCTATTATTTTCTTGCAATGAAAATAGTTGATGTCTGAAATACGAGATGATAATTATAACCTTGAAGTAAAAGTGGTGGAAACAATTAAATAATCCATGATTCCAAACCATTTTTTTCCACAAAAATTTCAAAAAAGATAATAACGATAAATCGTCTCGGAGTAAAGAGAACCGCAGTTTTACTAGCAACCAAGCATGTTGTATATAATTTTAAAAGAATGTTAGACACGAATTCACGCAATAATTATAACAAATTGGGATCGATTCTTTCGTTGCCTCAACAAAAGAGTGAAAAGAAAAACTGTAAGAAGAACAAAATAAATCTCACGTGTTCCAGATAAGAGCTTGGCTATTCCTTCGTGAACAGGCATATCTTGTATCGCATTATTAATTTTTGTTCTTATAGGCAGAATATTTGACTGCCAGCCTTTGTTACAGTGCCGTCTATTCACGAGCCAATCCAGTAATTTACCGGCATTAATGTCGATCGGAATATCTTGTTCCTGAATAATAAAAAATTGAGGATCATCGAGCGACAATTGTTCAACAGCAATAATAATTACAGATAACATACAATTGAGAAAGTTTTCATTTGTCGGATAATAATTTCCAAGAGGTCAATTTACAGCATCAAATCTTACCTCCATATTTCTCTGACTCGTTGTTTCTATTCCTAACAAAATGATATTTATTATTGCCCTCTCGTGACTTTCTGACACAGGCTGACACAGCTGTTCAGATGCGGTTTTCACAGGTGTGCCACGCAGCTCCATGAACTACGTTCATAAATGTCAGCAACTAAGATGGTCTACAATTGAGAATTTGCAGCAGACGACGATAAGTCGACATCTACTATTATCAACATATTTCCTTAATTCTATGGAAACGTCGTCTATTAATTAACCCTTTCGAGCGAATTGATACTCATATGTACCGCCGTACCGCTAGTATTTTGAAAAACGGTCTTGAAAGGGTTAAAGAGCCTCATAGTAGAGAGAGAGACAGAGAGAGGTAAACCGAGCTTGCCGGTTTGTCGGATCGCTGCCATATTGGAAATGTAGTGATCGAATGATATTCGAAATGAAAGAATGAGAACCTCACGGATGTCACGAAATTATCTGTATCTCAAGATATTTAAGAGATTTTTAATCTTCCATTTATTATTATTATAGTTATTGTTATTAATATAAGCCCTCCCTGCCATACCTCAATAGGGAGTTTTCATAATAATAACGTTATTTATATAAATAATCAATCGTCGTCTCGAATTATCGTACATCGATATATTATTCAGTATAATCCATTTTATATATTTTATATTAATATATAGACTTCTATCTGTTTCAATTAATGTTTTGTGTTTTGTTTTTATTTCAATCCTTTTTTTTTAATTAAACCTCTTAGCGTATCACATGTACCGGGAACGTAGCAACGTCCGGAAAATACACTCATTTCGGACTAAATATCTCTTTCCGTTGGTTGACTTATTTCGTTTTGTCGTCTGCGTGTTTACGTATAATTTACATCATTCAATGCTATTGCACGCAATTTGAGCGAAAAACGTTGCAACAAGAAGATCGAAACTCCTATATATCACGACATTTTTTTTTTTTTTATTCTTCTTTTATTCGAGTAAGTCTACCATGTATTCGGATTGTTTTTAACACTGGCATAAAATCTCTCCCAAAACGGATCTTGGACATACGACGTGTGTATAGCAAACTGAGCTATAAGTATTATATATATATATATATATCTTGTACGTTGAATCTTTAAACGTGTTTCACGTGTCCAATTTATGTGTAAGAAGTAATCTTCATTATTTCCATTGTTGTTGTCGTTTGTTTCTTTTGTTCTTTAAACATCTTTCCTTTAATAATACACAGTTAGACCACATTGTGTGATTAAAAAAAGTACGATGGTGCTAAGAGACTAGATGTTGGGTTGAAAAAACAGTAGAAACGTATAGTCTGAAGTGACAAGCGAATAATAATGTTTGTTGTTGCTGTTGGTTGTCGATCACGAAGCGATCGATGCTTCTAACATTTTGCATCATTTTTTTCTTTCTTTTGTACTCTTTTGATTAGGGTTTATTTGTTTGGCTAAGCGATCACGAGTTTGTTCATTTTTTTCTAACGTTCGACTTTTTGCAACAACCAGGGCAAACGAGTCTGTGACATATTTTTTTTCCTCGTCGTAACATTCGTAAGTAGAACAACATTTATTCGCTTTCGACATTTTTTCGATCCTTTTCTTTTAGAAAAAAAAAACAAAGAAAAGAAAAACAACATTCTATCACTGTACAGCTGCTTCGAACATACGAGGTTGGCAGCAACGTCGAGATAATTGCCGCCTCTGTCATTACATGTGTACATATATATATATATATATACTACCGCTCAAAAGTTTGGATACACCAGTCGATATTTCTTGCCGCACGTAAAGTTGGATAATTGCCAAAAAAGAAGATATTCGAATTTCCAAAACGGCGTTTTAAAGAGGATAGATCAGGCTTCAGTTTGCCTTTTTAAGATATTTCTTCAATTTTTTTTCGACCCGGTACGGACTTTGGTTCGTGACCGTTTTTAGGCCTTTTTCGACCATCGCGAATCAGGCGCACAATGTAAGGATTATTTGTTTGTTTTATGGGTACTAAACATTGAGGTGCCATTGTCTGCAATCAGACAATATTGTCCATCGTCTACAGGGGATCTCTGGGCAAAATTACAAGATGCATGGTCGCGTCTCAATCAAGACCAAATCGATAAGCTAATCGAACGGAAGCCACGAGTCGTGGACGCGGTGCTGAAAGCCAAAGGCGGATTTTTCGACAAAAAATTCGTCTAGATGAGATGAGTGCCTTAAAACATTTTATCGACCTGAAAAAAAAAATGCACTCGTGAGTTTAGAATTTTGAAAAAAAAATACTAAAAAAAAAAAATTTCAAACAAAATTCTGAAAAAATTCCAGGCGATTCATTATGAAAATTCGCAACTTTTTGTATCCTCTTAAACCCTATTGTTCTTGGGTTACTTTGAATTTTTCAAAAATCATCGTTTTTAGCCAAAAATGAAATAACTTTCCAGAAAAAAATCGCAAACAATGTTTAAAAAATGGAAGATGGAGCTTCTGCATTCCCTTTGAAAGCTTTCATAGTAAAAAAAAAAAAATTCCTTACATTGTGCGCCTGATTCGTGATGGTCGAAAAAAATATTTAAAAAAAGCAAACTGAAGCCTGCTCTATTCTCTTTAAAACGCCGCTTTAGAAATTCGAATATCTTTTTCTTTGGCAGAGTTGTCCAACTTTACGTGCGGCAAGAAATATCGACTGGTCTATCCAAACTTTTGAGCGGTAGTGTATATATATACACTACCGCTCAAAAGTGTGTATATATATATATATTCTCAGGATGGGCCAAGAAAATTACAGCTTTATTTAGTTTCGTTACGTAAACTGGCATAACTACGTCGGAAGCCATCTAACACAGCATTTTTATTTCCACCCCTCTATTGTCCTCCATCTAGCCGAAAGACTCGTGTCGTTGTAGTTTCTTGTCTTTCGCCTACTTATATATATATATAAGCATTGCCCGAAAGACAAGAACGAGACTTTATCATCATTGTCCCGCGAATTTGATATTCCGTGTGCGACTGGTCTCAATTTATCCTCACGTAATTTTTTTTTTATGCGCAAAAATAACTACATAAAAAATCTACATTATACCTTCCGATTTGTGACGTGTAGTATCAACAGAAAAAAAAACAGATACAGCAAAAGGAAAAGAATTATTGTGTATCATACATATATATATGGTACACAATATATATATATATATATATATATAGTCGACGGCTCATAGCAACGAAAATTTTATAAATTACTACTGCCGACAATCCGTAATTGACAATACTGTCTTTAAAAACCCCCCTTTTAACGTGGAATTTCCACAATACGTCAGAATGAATTTTTTTGTTACACGTGACGTGTACACATTATATATAGACTTTCTTCATATACATATTCACTATACACTAATTCAACGAATTTGAGTATCTGTTCCCCAGAGCGATTATTCGGAGGGTGAAAATGATTATGGATTATAAATCGACGTCACGTCGCCCAAAAGCCCATCTCCCCTATCTTTTACTGCATAACCGTTAAAAGTAAGCTAGCAAAGCAAAGTACGAAAAAAAACACAACTATCGCTACCGTTTTTTCCACTCTGTCTCTCTCTCTCTCTCTCTGTTTTCACTCAACCGCTCGCTCCATATCGAATAAGTTAATAAATAATTAAGATCTTAACTCTTAATTATCCCATACTACTAATAACGCGAATCAATAGGGATTCAAATATTTCAATTATTATATATATAAATATATGATAATTGAAATCAATATTAATGTTCAAAGATTGAAACTGTATGTTCACGTGATATACATTGTCGTCGAAGTGAAGATATTGGCCGGGTTTTCACATGGGTCGCGTGTATGTTTCGTTTCTTTTCTTTTGTTTTTGCTGTGCATTTTTCGTGAGTTACGTCGGTGATTGTAATTTTGACTGTAGTTGGCGATTACTGCGATTATCTCGCCAGAGCCAGGCTCTCGCTCTTTCCGTTCGTCTATCTATATACGTCTTTTAACATGCTCAAAGAACCATCGAACGGACGAAAAGAAAGGAAACAAATAGTCAAGATTGTAGCGCAGAAAATTGTATCTTAACGCGGATCGAAGGACACATTCAAACTGCCTTTATCGAACTGCACTTGCGGATCATTATTCATCTTCGGTATCACCGTCGCTGCTGTATTCCTGAAGCGCCGCTGGCCTGACGAACGGCGCATTATTCATCTGACTGTAAAAAGATCAGGAAAATCAACATCGTGAAAAAAAAACGCATGTTTTCTCGTTTCTCCTTACGTACGATTGGCGCACTGCTTTTTTCTAAATATCAAGGACGGACTACGCTACAATACTCACGCGAGTCTTCTATAATGATTTAACCATTCTTCGAGCATTTGCGCAACGAGCAACGGTCTTTTGTGAAGTTTCTGTTGTGCAACGAGAATACCACCCTCGGTGGTACAAACGTCAAGCCATTGTTTCAATATCGTCTCCTCTCTGCCTATCTCTTCTGGACTGAGAAAATGTATCGGCAAGAGTTTACGTTCGCGATCCATCAGGGGCATAAAAGTTGTTTGCATCTGTATCTGTAACTGTTGCATCGGGCTATTACCACCCCCGACACCGCCATGAGCGGCTAACGACGACAATCTCGACGAGGCGTAAGGCTCTATAGGCACAAGCGCGGTAAAATGACCGCGGGTGTAGCCGAGCGCTATAGGTGAACGAATGCAGAACGATGGTTCCCACAGAAGGGGAAGATAAACACCTTCGAATCTCGCGTATCCTGTGTTACAAGAAAAAACACGAGAAACGTCGATGAACGAAATTACGTAGGTAATTATGATAAACGAACGTAAAGATAAAATTCTCCAATAACCACACGACATTCTTATTATTTAAATTAAGTCTTTGAAAAGTAGTCTGAAGAATTTCTACCGTTTGAAATCTTTTAATCTACATTTTATGCAAAAAGTCGATTTCATTATTCATAAGAAAACAAACATCGATTCAGAACGAACCAGCACGAAAGTATTATAGCTGACGCGAATAAGTTTGTGCCAATAGCGGCGAAGAATACGTGATATTCCAAAGATTTCATATTTTTTTAGAAATTCGTGGATTTGTAGACTTACCTATATCCTCACCCCGGAAACTCTTGACATATTTGACCCCGTAAACGATAATAGGCCTCCTAAGTATATGGGCAAGAGCGAATACGTGTAATTGTTCTAGAGCGCTTCCTGGTTGAGCAGCGGTTGCCAATAAACTCTCCCAATCATCCTGCCATTGAGCCTCTTCCAATGTAAAATCCAGCATTCTCGAGGCCTGCGACGCCTCGTATTCGCGCCAACGCGGATAAAAACTGTAAATTACGTAATGCGTAATTTATCTCGAGTGATGCGAAGAACAATTTCTGGCACAGGTTTTGTAGAATTCTGGGTAAACTCACAATTGACCAGCCTGTTGTAACGAATCGGCTAGAGCTCGTCGCAGTGCGTTATCTCGATCGAACACACCCCAAGTGGCTTGCATGGCCGAATCTAGAAGACAATCACCGGCTGATCGATTCCACAATGCGTGCAAACGGGAACCGAGTCTCTCGGTAATTTCCAACGACCAGTTTAACGCCGGAGGTTCGCCACCTCCGCCCTCGAGCTGCTGTTGAGCCTCGCGATCGAGCAACTCCTCGAGCATTTGCTCCTGAACGACACTCGGCAGATCTTCGACTTCCGCGGGCAGTGCAAAAGTAGCCATGTCCGTAACGAAGTAACAGGGAAACGTACCTTTACGCAGACGTATGCTATTTGTAACGTGTCTGCGTATCTGAGCAGCGAGATCAGGAGCTACGTAACTCGGTACTCTTTTAACACCGGAGCCCGAGCCCTCAATTTGCGATAACAATATGGCTAATATATCTTCTCGTTGAAACCTAGGAAAATCAATTTTATAATGAGTGTCGCGAAGGACAATGTTTTCAGCAAGCCCGTGCCTTTTTATAAAGCTCCAGTATTTATAGTCACTAACGTCAGGCCTTGATCAAATTATGTTTTTAATTATTTGCACCGACCTGATTGCCAGGTGAACCAGCGTATGTCCTACATCAAAGGCACTGCTTCTGTTCAGTAGTAAAACCTCGGAATGCGTTAATTGACGGGCTGGATCACCGCCACTTGCCAGATAAGCCTCAACTGGTGCATTATCACCCTCGACGATTCCGAGACACGCGTTTAACCAGCACCAATCAGTGTGACGTCTAAGCTGTTTGAGGCGGCTCTCGTAGTCGCAATCGTTCGGCGATTGAGCTGTTGGTAAACTGTCGTTTCTTGGATCGAATCTATGAGAACTTCTACAAAACATACACATTATCCATTAGAACGATCGACGAGATACAAAATTTCTTGAGAATCGGAAGTAAATAAAAAAACGGGTATACAATTCCAAAATATTTGAAAAATAAAATTTACCTCCTAGCTATCGCGAGATTCTCGTCACGTTGAGCTTGATGGATATAAGGAGGTGTAGTTTGCGGCGATAATGGCAAACCCCGTTGATTATGGTCCCTCTCGGGACTCGGCAATATGAGACCCGAATTAACACCAGACTTCTCTCTCCTCTCGCATCCGCCTCTTTCTTTCTGATGACCACACATTACACATTTCGTAGCTTTCGGCCAATTCTCATAAGTACATACGATACAGCACCACTTGTCGGGATGATTGTTCGGTGTTTGAGGCGGTGGGGTTGTTTGAACGTTCGTATTCAACGAGGCCGGATTCAGTTGCGCGTTGGAAATTGTATTAGTGAGAAGCGAAGGAGGTGGCGGATCTCCGAGTCTCAAAGGTGCGAGATGCTCGTGAAGATTCGAGGCGATCGCGTGCACTGATTGTGTATTATTTGCCGATTTACGATTGCTACACTGGACGCAACGCGTTGCATTCTGATAATTCAGGTAGGTACATGTATCGCACGACCATTTGCCTCCCGATGGTAAATTTTGACTGTAATTTTGTGGGCTAAGATTATAAGAGTCTGTCGTATGACTTATGTGCGGTACTGGACCAGACGCCACATTGGACGATGATCTCTGCGGACTCGGATCTCTCAATCTGTATATATCCTCGCCTAGGAGAGGCTTTGTACCTCGGCACATTGTACATTTTAACGACGATGGCCAATTCTCATAGGTGCAATATTCACATATCCACTTTGATTGTGTCTCTTCGAGCTGGCTATTCATGATCGCTGTAACGAAACTTTCGGTCACAGAGCAACAAGCGAGTTCTAGAAAAGAGAATTATAATTATAATCTTGCCTTTAGCGAAGCTAAACAAATGGTCAAGAAAATATTGTTTTTATTTGTTTTTCTTGGACTACTCACCTTACGCCTTTGTCAGCTCGAAGAATATAACTTTTATGAATCCTCGCATTAATTTTATATAGTTTCAGTTATGAAATAAGTTCTTATGTCATGTAGTGGACATCTTGATGGAATCACAGAGTAATGGTGCTAGAAAGATTTTCATGCAGACTGTAACCTTTGACTGAAAATAAAATGTATGATATTGGCCTATCTTTATAAGGGTAGAAATTGGTTTTTCAACGTTTTTTTTCTAACATACATCCTAGTATTGACTACAAATAGAAAGATAAATTGCAAGAAGTATTTAAATGTATGTAGGAGCTTTTTTCCACCAGCGTTTACATATGCAATGAAGTTGCAAAAATGAAACCTTTAAGAATCAGTAATTAACGATAAGACTGAACTTTTTGAGCACACGAAGTAATGATTCTTCTACAACAGTAACGAATGGTATTGCAAAGTCATTTTTAAAAATATCACATTTTTATACAACTGTTGTAAAACGAGATGCGTAGTTTATAAATTTTTTACAAATTTCATGTAAAATAAAAATTCCGTATTATATAGATAAATAATTGATGGCGGATTAATTTCAAGGAAAGAACCACGGTACCTCAGTTTGGCTGGTCCAGTGATGCACCGTGGTTTGCGCAGCGGAACACAATTTTGCGGATGCGACAGTTTGTCGTTAGGAACACAACGGGGCTATCTGATGAGATCCAAGCCCGGAGTATCCCGCGGCTCGTTGTCACGCAGAAGATAGCTCCATCGGTGTGCCAATAAGTGTTTTGTCGACGGAAGAATTGTTGCAAGACGAAGAGTGACGAGTGATGATAGAAAAGGAACGTAGAACCTCTTATGCTCGCGTGATCACTGAAATAATCACAACAACGACGTATTTTTGGTTACGTGATACGGATAAATTTCGATACGAAAGGTAGAATGAATATTTTTTTAACGCGTATAATTTTGACGGTTCCTCTGTCTGTCTCTCGCTCGCGCGCAATCGGTGTGTATGTGCCTATGCGCGTATGTGGTAGTAGATGTTTCGTTTCTGGTATATGTGTATGTATGGATTCAGATATTTATATCTCTTTCTCTCTCTCTCTGTCGCTTGTACAGTTATACAATTGTTGAACGAGTAACACGGCCAACGAACGAATTCGTCGTTGTACTTGGGACATTGGGCACACCACCAAAAATTCGATGTAACATCCCGTGGTGTATAACGAAACAAAAAAAAACTCACTGTTCCCGTAGCAATAGCGAAACGAGATACAACGATCTTTCTTCTCGTTATACCCGTTCGTTAACGCCCGTTCCAGGGGAACCTCGTCGTTCTTTTAACAACTAACACCTCGTACTCATGATGTGATGTTTCTCTAGCTTGTTGGCATACAAAAAGCTAAACTCTCGACGAGAGCTTCTCGGTGGGAAAGTGGGTTTTGACAGTCATCCGCACACAACACACATATACACATTTGCACGCGCACGCGTCCACTAGCCAACCGACAGTGCTACCAACTACGTTGATGCATTCTCGTGAAATTTCGGCAATGTATATTTACATCGTCTCTGGCGTTTCTCTCGTTTATGTCACACAAGGCGTATATCCACCTGCTATCCGGGTCACGCATGAGGAATTATATTTTACTTTTTCACAGCATAATCTTTCGTGTATTCTTGGTTAATTATGTAACACTTTCATGGTACGCTCAGCTATTACGCTTTAAGCTCAGACGAATGGAAAAAAATAATCGCGCGCGAAGTATCCCTGAGACGCGCTACAATGGACTGCCGTGACATTGGCCGTATGTATAACTACTTGTGTAGTTGCCTAACCCGTGACACTTCCGGTTCCTTCCTTTTGACCGCGTACAGGAGCTTCGCCTACAATTCCCGGAACTTCCGGTTATACTCTTCCCATTCCTGATTTATCTCTCTGAACATTCGCGAACTCTACCGAGGACACGTACGAGTACAACTATTTTATTGCGGCAGTACATTTGTCATTGCGTGCACTATGCTAGACGTCAATTTAATGCATGCTTGCAGATAGCGTCACGAATTGACGAAGAGCAGTAGTTATTCTATCCCTTCATTCGAGGAGGGAAAATGGTGGTGGAAGTAAATCAAATGCAATGCGTGCGAGAGGGATAGAGAGAACACGTACCATGCACGGGAAAGCTTTTTTTTTATTTATAAATATCCGGGCCTCGGGCCAAATGGGGCTCAGCCTAGACCCTAGACATTTCTATCCTTGACCTTTGTCATCGAGCGGAAGGAATGCGATAGTTGTCATCGAAAGAAAATCAGAACTGGCGCTACCGTTCTTACTGGAGCGCTATCACTCGACTATAGAGTGCGAAATAGTGAAAGCAGACGGTCAGCCAAAGTTTCGTCTGCTCGTCTTGTGACGTCATGCGGACAACAGCTGATGATCGCCCGCGATAATTTGCGATGTCTGATCTTCGAGAAAAGAATATTGGTATAAAGGACGAAAGTATGGACCTGGAAATTACGGTTTTGTACGGAAGCGAGACTGGAATTGCACAGGATACTGCCGAGCAAATCTGGAAAAATGCCAAGAGGTTTCATTATTACTTCGCTTCATCCTAACCCCTAGAAATACTTACCTTCGAAGTTCATTAATCCTCCAGTACACACTGGACAACTTTTAATCGCTTATTATTAAACTACAAACTTGTTGTCAAAGAAAATCAATCACGCAATTAAATCGTTGGACTCTCAGGAATATTTTGGTGCTGAAAAAGGTTTTACAGTCCGTCAAATTAATTGTCTAAAATAAACGTAGATTCACTTCGAATCTTACACAATTCTCCCAATTAATTCGACCGTTATTAGTCTCAAATAAGCATTCTCTTTTAATTCGAAATATTTTTGTTTCAGGCATGGCTTGGATTGTTCCGTAACAGCAATGGACGAATACAATATAGAAAAACTCGTCGAGGAGAGGCTTGTGATCTTTGTGGTTGCTACCACTGGTCAAGGGGATCCTCCTACGAATATGAGAAAATTTTGGCGATTTTTGTTGAGAAAAAATTTACCTCATAATTCGTTACAAAAAGTCAGATATGCAGTTCTTGGACTTGGCGATAGTTCTTATCAGAAATACAATTTCGCGGCAAAAAAGTTGAATCGAAGGTTAGCGCAGCTAGGTGGTACAGAAGTTCAGCCTATAGGTCTTGCCGATGACCAGCATGACCTAGGCATAGATGCGACCGTAGGTCCATGGACGCAGAATTTATGGAAAATTATAAGCCACGAATTTAACATGACGCTCGACGATGTACCAACCGCGAACGATGCACTGATCGAGCGTTTTAACGTCACTATTGCAAATAGCGGTATGATTCAACACAAAGAAGAGAATACAAATATTTATCAGCTGGAATTAAGTCTGAACAAAGAACTAAAATTAGGCAGAGTTATAGAAAACTTCCGGACAACTGAGCAAGATCATTTTCAAGATGTGAGATTGATCAAATTCTATGCTGAAAATATAGACTATGCTCCAGGCGATATTTTATATATAAAACCTAGAAACTCTCAGCAACAAGTGGACAATTTTTTTGCTTTATTAAAAGAGCATGATATCGAACTGAGTCGCAATACCGTAATCAAAGTTTCCGAAAAGGAGATAAAAGTCCCGATGGCTCTGAGGCAAACGCTGACCCTCGATGAAATAGCGCAACAATATTGGGACTTAAGTTTCAAACCTAGAAGATCCACGATGCAAGTATTGGCATCCATAAGTGACAATGAACTCGAGAAAGAGAAGTTGTACGAGTTTAGTCTGCCCCTGGGTCAAGAAGAATTGTTCAGTTACGTGAACAGACCGAGAAGAAATATAATCGAAGTATTGAGAGATTTTCCTCACACGACGCGAAAACTTAATGAGAGAATGCTTTTTGAAATTATGTCACCTATCAAGCCAAGACCTTTCAGCATCGCATCGAGCCAAGAGTACACGAGAAACGAGATTCATTTGTTGGTTGCTGTCGTCCGATATAAAACAAAGCTCATCGAGCCTAGGCTCGGTTTGTGCTCGAACTGGTTGGCGTCTTTGAAGCCTGATGAAGAAACTATATTTTCCATTCAGAAAGGAACGTTCAAGTTCGACTACGACAGACCTATGATCCTCATAGGACCGGGAACTGGAGTTGCCGCATTTAGATCCCTTCTTCTCGAAAGATTTGCACGCAACGACGATTTGATAAATACAGTGCTTTTCTTCGGATGCAGGAACGAACGTAAAGACTATCATTGCCGAGAAGATTTCGACGTTATGTCGAAGAAAAATAATTTACGAGTATTCTGCGCATTTTCCAGGGATCAAGAGGATAAAATGTAAATTTTAACAAAAGAAAAATCTAAGAAAAAACTCATACCAAGTAACGAGATTTAATGCTCAAATGTTGTTTTTGCAGTTATGTACAACACGTGATACGAAAGGAGCGGAAACTTTGCTGGGAGCTTTTGCAGAAGGGAGGGTCGATTTATCTATCAGGTAGTTCGAAGAACATGCCGAAATGTGTTCGTGACGAATTCGTCGACCTTGCTCGAGATATCGGCCAATTAAGTGAAAATGAAGCCGAATCTTACATTAGCAAGCTCGAGAAAGTTGGACGATATCAGGAGGAAACTTGGGGATGATCATCGCTTTTTTCTATAATTATTGTATCAATGAAACGCTCAAATAAAAACTACCAATATACCTATTGAATACTTAAACTCTATCTGCTATTGCAATTTTATGAGAGTCTTATCAGACTATCATAAAACTATCATAGTCTTTCATAAGACAAGTCTTATGAAAAAAGATAATGGTGATATTCAAATGTTACAGTGGTTCTCATTCTGGAATTGTCATGGCTGATATCCTCATGCGTGTAACGAAGGTTAGGTAATCCAACTTACCCAAAACGTATCGCGCAGAAGTGTTAATCCACGCTGCGGGTTCTAGTTTCTTCTGTGCAAGGTATTACCCGAAAATACCTTAGTATCAATTGATGATTAAATCGGAACGAGATTTATAGACAGGTATGCAAGATCATTGATGTCCGATTTCCAATGCGATGAATAAAACATATAGAAAGATTGCTCAAGAGTTCCGGCTGCCGCCGGGTTTATATATATCGCAGTGACAAATAAATTGTCTCGAAACTAAATTAATCTTGAATCAAAGGATGCCAGAATATAAACGTTTGGCGATACACAATTCGGCTTGTAACGACCTTTACTTCAAATTTCAGGAATGTGAAGCGGCGGTAAGCATAATTGAGCAAAGACCAATGTTGTAATAACTTCGATAAGTTTTTCGTAACCTAAATAAGTTTGTATGGATTTTTCAGCATCCGTTCAGACAAATATTTGGGTTCTGTTGGGAATTTCAGAAAGCTTTTCGCGATTGTATAAAAGATCAGGTAACAGGAGAACATTCAAGGTCATGAGGTCACATAAAAAGAAATGCAATGTGTCCAGACAATTTTCAATCTGTGCGAAATAGTTCTATTCCCAAGCCAGTCATTACAATGCGCTTTTATTTCCAGAGGGTTATACAGCGAACGGCAAATTCACGAGAAGCGGAAGAGAGACACGCAAAATTCAAGGATTATCTTGCGTCGGAAGAAAAAGAGCAACAATTATGATCGATTCGACGAGCGCCGTAGAAGCGGGGTCCAGAAACCTGGATCTCCTCGTCGACGAGTTAGAATTTCCTCCCGAAGAAGATATATTCGACATGGTGAAAGACGTGAATTTAAACGATCCTTTGCCGACAGTGACGGAGCGTTACTTTACCGCCTATTATCGCATAAATTTTCCAAAGGAAGGCGATGACATATGCATAAGAATGCATTCGAATAGATTGTGCATGATATCGTTAGCGCCGAGTCACGCCATTTATCAAGAAGACAGAAAAATTGAGAAAGTCGATTTTCAAGTGACCGATAAATTGAATAGAGCTGATAATACGGTCTCGGGCAAAGCGAAGCATGGTGCTCAACCAATGCACGAGTCTTCGAAAATTTGCTCGATAACGTGCACGGATGGAAACACCTGGATGGTTCGATGCGGCATGAACGGTAAATTGACCGAAGCGAACACAGATTTGTTGGAAAATCCAAGGCTCGTCATGGAGCCACCGCACAAAGGTGGATACCTTGCGATTGTTTTGCCAAAGATCAATGCCATTGATAAACTGAAACAGTCTCTCATGACTCAAGAGGTCTATGATGCTGCGATACGCGATCGTTTAAACTCGAAAATCAGTAATACTTCGAGCAAAGCTAACGGAGCTGTAAAAAGACCTTGCGACGATGATAAAGAGCCAATACAGTGTAGAGAGAAAATCATAAAAATTGAAGCACAAGAATGCGAGCGCAATGTTGCGAATGATAAGATTGAAACATCGACGCTACCGTGTACTTGATCGTTGTACAGGATCTAGATGACTTGTAGAATTCTTTAAAAATACATATAAAATTGTGTTAAGCCGATTAATTATTTTTCGTCGTACGTTTAATATTATAATTTGTATAGGTAGCGTACTCAACAGTATTGTGACTGGAACTAAAGATTTGGTAGTGAAAACTTCGATACCCGTACCAATGTTTTCCTTTAACAAAGAATGCTCGATCGTCGAGTGACTACGGATCATTGTTTCCAAGACCCATATGGCAGAGAAAACCTACGTACCATTATTAGTTATATATATACTTTGAACATAAGATGGCGTGACCTTTCTGTCGCGGATTACAGGTTTGGCTCGTGGCATTTACCTCAATGATTATCTAGATGACATGTAGTGCATTTTTTGCATCAGATTTCTATCTAAACTGATAATATTAAAAATAAATACACTTCACGGACCTTAAGCTCAAAAAGGGCTGAATTCAAAATTCTAACCATGTTGGCACACTGCCGTTGATACCGAAACAATTAAACGATCTATTTATCGGTAGATTCACCTAGACGCCCTTTGTACCATCTTTGAGAGGTATTTTACCCTTTACCATTTCGTTATCGTCGTCTCCGTCCTCGTCGTTTTCGTTCTTCGGAGATCTCATCAAATTTCCTAATACTATACCAATGAATAAAATAAGCCCTACTCTATGATTGGACATAAACTTTTTGGCGCAGTCCTTAGGATTGTTTATGTTTAGCGTGCTTATCTGAAAGTAAATATATTTTTCGTCAATATAAAAAGCTTTCCGAAGCACAGTTGGAGAAACTCGAGGGGATATATAGTGGCGAAATAAAGAAATTACCTGTCTCGCAAGGTGTCCTCCGACCAAACCTACAGCCGCGTAATACGGCCATGCTTGTCCAGATATTGCGCCAGAAGCAACGAGACTGACGATCATAGATGTAGCAAAACCCGTCAGGTATAAGTCTGTTTTGTCACCGAATTTGAGAGCAGTAGACTTTATACCCAATAGGACATCGTCTACTTTGTCCTAAATGAATAAAAGTGATTAAATTGGACGAGTTCTAGGATAATAATCTCATTCATTCTTAAAATCGCCATTTAGAAACCCACCTGATGGGCATAAATAGTATCGTACAATATGGTCCAGCATATCCCAGCTGTGTAAAGTGGCAAGCAAACGAACCAGTCACAAGAGCCTTGCACAGCTGACCATCCTAATAGCGCGCCCCAGTTGAAAGTCATTCCTAGTATTAGCTGAGGCCAATATGTGATTCTTTTCATGAGCGGATAAATTATCACTAATCCTGTAATTTAAAAACACTAAATATCATGTTACACTCGTCCATTCGGGTACTAATATATACATAAGTATAGAAACGGATTGAACTTGGTAATTGGATAAACCTAGAAACATTGGTTTCATTTTCGATAGATTCTTAATTCTTTCAGGCTCTAATTATATTTGTATTATATTTGTAATTATAATGAAAAAATCGATTCAAAAATACTATCAGAGTATAATTATATGGATTGTTAGTAATGTCATATGGCTGCTAAGGTTTTGGAATATAATTGATCCGAGAAATTTGGAATTATGATATCAAATTGCATCAATGGGCTGGAACGGCTCAGGTAATGGCCTATTGGGATATTTACCTTATACTATTTATTATAAAATGGTATTTACCAAGCGAGCTTGCTCCTAGTATAACGCTATACCAGTTGAGCTGCAGTAAGACCAACAAACCAATGCTTAATTGTCCACCAAGAAATACCAGAGACTGCATTTGCGTTACTTCACCAGTAACCAAGGGTCTATCTTTTGTTCTGGCTACCTAACATTGTAACGTTTAGATATCATTATTCACAATTTTGCGAATAAGGAAAAAAATCGATGCTGTAATGTTGGGACTCTACATTACCTTTTTGTCTATGTCTTGGTCCCACATGTCGTTTATAGTGCAACCAGCGCCTCTCATGACAAACGCACCCAGACCAAAAAGAGTCAACATATTAATGTCCGGTAGGGAAGCCGCGGGAGCTGCCATCGCTATGCTCCATCCACAGGGCCAAAATAGAAGCCACGATCCTGAAAAAAAAAGGAAAATCTGTATGTTCGGAAACTATGGAAAAAATCCAACTCGTTTACTTAGGAAATACGATTTCTTACCAATAGGTTTATCTATCCTCATAAGTTTCATGTACGGTTGCACAGCCTGGGGTGAACAATTAACCAATTTAGTGGCAAAGCTTAGCGGCTTATTGTCTTTGGAATTGTACGAGCTTTTCAATTGACGATGATCAGCCATATTTTCCGAGGTCGGTAAATCTACTTTGGTTCTGGATTGAAATTTGATTTTGTGTGTTGTGCAACCACTGGTATGAATACCAGGGCAGTTGACGAGTGTCCAATGCCATTGTATCGACGTACTTTTGTATTGGGTATAACTCCAAGTTTTTAATCTTAACAATGGTATCAATCCACTCACACAATGCCGTTTCCCCATCCTCAGCATTGTTCAATTCCCAATCTGTAACATTTTTGAGAATTCATGTTTTTCTACAGGGTAAACTAGCCGCTTGGATGTCCCGGAGACACTATCGTTGAGGGTTAGATTATTGAGGGTTATTCTTTGAAAACATTGTAAATCGTCCGCGAGAGCAAATTTCTTGACCCGACTTCATGACGTCATTAATCTCACTCGTAAAACATTTATTTCGACTTGATATAAGATTGTTAACCGGTACAAAGGGCTACATAACCCCATACTTTAGAGCACGTTAGTCTCATCAAGTTTATAAGACTTGTGCACATTGTTAGTAAATATTAAGCGATGAACAATAAACTGTATTTTCGTACCATCGACTAAACATTGTGAGTTTTGTATGTACATAAATTCCTTTTTGTTATTACATAATTCTATACTAGAATTGTGATCGATGCGGCGAATGTTGCCTCATGCTTCGTAACCTAAGCATAACTAAACGATAATCAACTATTGTGCAAGAGTTTTTTTTATGGAATTCTCTGCAACCGGCTATCATTGATATAACTGATATGAAATTTCGATCATGTTAAAAACACCTCTCATTCGATTTTTCATTCATACACATTAATTGTAGACTTATTCATGTGGATGATGTGCATATTTTGTAAGATTTTTAACATTTTTTGTTAGAATAGAGCGGTGGTGTTCTCTGAACGCTCGTATTTGAAATTAAGTTTCGTTGGGGACGTCGGAGGACGCTACTTCGACATTCTAACATCAAAATTCAAAAAACTAAAAACACAAGCGTGGTAATGCATGAAAATATTAAAAATGTTTAAAAAGATAGCACCGAAAATGGTCAATCGGGTAATTATCATATTAGTATGAATCATTTTTCATACAAAATAAAAAATCGTGATTAACTTTTTAACGACGGGTCTGGTCGATATATCGACCATCCATGGGATCCAAAATATTTGAGGTTTTCTTTAGATAATATTATGCTCTAAACACAAAAAATAGTGTGAAAATTCCTGAAAGTTTATTTGACCTTGAAAAGTGATATTTCAAGGTCAAATTTTGTGTTGCTGCTTCGGCCTGAAAATCAGTATGCCTATATATTCAGATGCATTCAGGTCGAAAGAAATATTATTTTGTATGGCAAAACTCATCTTGAAGGTGAATCTATGGTTGAAAATTGAAATTATCGCTAATTACTATCAGCGGGTTAGTTTGTATCTAACAAAACTACGAAGGTGATGGTACAACAATTATTTTAGTACATACTACTGATTTTTTGTTTTCTTTCAACGTATTTTTTGTGTCAGTAATATGAATACAGAAAATTAATTTTAGAGAGATCTATATTTTTTCTTAGTTTGACCCAAAATGGAGCAGCGGGTGCCTGAAGAAGTGACGCGCACTCTGCGCCATCGAGAGGAAATTGTTCATTTCGGAGATGAAGACAGCGAGTAACAGTACAGATTTTAAGTTTGTAAAATAGAAGGAAAAAAAAAATCTTTCGTAATAAAATGTGTTAACAGGAATGCACAGCACATGATTTATTGCCCAAACTTAAGCATTTAATTTTCAACAAATTAATCGACGTATTTTTTTTCTCACAGCTGCAATATTAACCTACAATTTACCAGTTTTAAAATTACGTTATCTTTATTTTTTATTTTTTAAGTCAAACACTACTTTTCTGCCGAATTACTTTATTTATTTAACAAAAAACCTGAATAAATTTGTGCTCATATAATTTTATGATCGATAGTTCAAGTTGAGGGTTTCGAACAATAGCAGGAATTTTTTCAAAAATTTTTGAGTGTATTAACTGGGTGAAAAAATAGCAGGACTTGAAATACCCCCGTTTACAGACGGATGGTACCGGAAAAACGTTTACAGACGAAGTTTTAAAGCGATCTCGAGCCGACTAGGTCACGATCGACGATAATACGTCTGGTTTGTTTGTCTCATGCACGAGGCAAACAAAATATTTCTTCTCGCCGATCTGCACCAAGTCGTCTAGAATCGATCGTTACGAGTAGCATAACAGATATCGCATACGATCCGAGAACGATCTCGGATTCTCAAATGTCGATCATGACTCTTAGAAAAGATATGTAGGAAGCTGAAATTTTAAGAATGTCCATAAAAGTTCCGAGCGTCATGACGAAGAATTTTCCAGCGGTAACGCGAATCGGTTTGCCCGCTCGCATCATGATAAAACCAAGATCCCTTGCAGTTTTCGGCGTGAAGTTGTACCATGGAATTTCATAAACCGCATTTCCCAGTGCCTCGTTCTGGCACGTGAGGTAATCGCCACCGTAGCTGTAGAGAAATAACTGCGACATGAGCGACGAGAGTACCACGCTTGCCTTTATTCCGGTGAACGCATCCTCGGTTTTCAGGGCTATTATCACCTGCACTCCTAAAAAAACTAAGGTTGTTGGTAAACAAATTTGAGATTAATAGTTTTATGTAAAAATTGTATTATTGGTTAATGAATATTTCTTAAACACTCCGACGAAGATAAAGCTGAGGTAACCGAATTTATTTTGGAGGAATTAAATGTTGAAGTTTAGTAACAAAGTAAGAATTGTAAAAAAAATCAATTTTTTTTTATTTCCTAAAATGTTATGTAGTATAACATGTTAAGAGTACGTCAGCAAAATTATAAAACTTAATTCAACGTATTTCTCATGTTACAACGTGCAAACGTGTCCTTCGTACACAAAACTATATTTTTCAAATCGGTGGGACGGATAACTCAACAAGTTTTTTATCAATCATGCTGAAATTTTTTCTATGAAATTGTTTTCTAAATGAACCTATTTATTATGAAAAAACAAAAAAAATGTTCGAGGCAGAAACGATTGGAAAATGGGGTTCCCACCTCAAAGGTTTTTTTATAAAGAGTCTCAATACGCGAATTTGTATTTTTTATTTTCTTAGGTTCACTGACAAAATATAAGATTAATAAACACTCAGAACTTTTTGTTTTGTTTCAGATTAATACAATAAGAGCTAGACTTTCCACCGATCAACAACTCGCGCTCCGACTTTCCCAGAAGACTGGGCAATAAATCGGCCATTTTTCATAAAAATGAAATTCTCGTAGTAGTTAAAAATATAAATAAATAATATGCCAAATCGCAAAAACATCGAATAATTTTTAAATGGGACAAAGCCGTTACTCTCGTACTTTTTTTAGTATATCGTTCGTATGCATGAAGAAAAATCCTCAAAAAAGGAGAACTCGGCCATGGGCAACATGAGACACGATTTAAAAAAATTACGTCTTCAACCAAGAAATCTCGAATTCTTTTGTTTATCTATATACTCTTTTTCGGATTTATGGTAATAATTGGCAATTTTCCCTTCATCAAGTTCAATCTTACACACAAATTTATCCCACGCAATTTGTCACAAGGATAAAGATCGTTAAATGTTTTTATAAACATAAAAAACAAAAAATGAAAAGTGGGAAAATCTTCTCAGAATGATGTCCTTACCCATGATACAAATGAGAAGAGCGCTCATGAGGAGTTGAGCGAGAATAATCAGATGAAAAGTATTTTCCAATTTGGCAACGAGATCGACAAGATGGGAATGCCTTTTAGCCAGTTCGACGAGATGTTCCCTGGCAATTTTCTCATCCCCCTCGTCGTCGATACCGATCGTGGCGAATTGTCTCTTCAGTATCTCGAATTGTCCACATACGTGCATCGCGATACCAAAGAAAAAAACATCGTTGCCACAATTTCCTAGACAAGTGGCGACGAGCTGAACGATTTGAAGAAGAAAAATCGGATGATAAAATACGCTCGTGGACATTGTTTCGAACGTGCAAGCGGTCTGTAGAGGAAAATTTCTCGGTACTTCCGTTGAATTTGGATTAAAATTGAATATCGATAGTGGCAAAGCGAGAATGATCCACGACAAAGTGCCACCTGTCGCTGGACCCATCAGCGAGAAACAAACGATTCTTCCTATACGAGCGTGTTTCGTCATTATTTCACGATACTTTGAGTTCTCGATTAACGAAGCACCGGACCAATCCTTAACCGCCGACGTCACGTTATTGTAAACGTCCTCTTGATGAAGTCTCACTATTATTCCTTTGGCACAAGCGAGACTCGCGAATACGTCGAGCACGAAAAGATCCAATGCCACCTCGAAACCACGACAATTCAAGAGAATTTCTGTCGTCAGGCAAATGGAGGTAGCTGCCTGAAAATAAGTAATAGAAAAACGTTCTATCGTCTCGAAAAATGAAATAAGTTCCATTAGAACTCAAAATGTCTTTGGTTATCAAAATATTTCATGGTATACATCAGTGTGTCACGTGTAGCAGCGTTTCTAATATTATTTTTTGTAAATAATACCAAACTAGTTTCCCGAAATACCACGAGGTAAACACTGATCACTGTTTTTTCATCAACCAAATTTCATTCACTAACGAATAAGAATATAATTAAAAAAAATCAATTATCGATAGAACAAAAATTTCTCGAAAAATTATCTTTCGCCTGGTCCGGATGTTCTTCTCGAGGGTAAATTTCACAAAACGAGGATTTTTGGTACATCTTTCGGATTGATTTTCGTCTCGACGTTAAAGATTCGAAGCAGGTGTGAAAATCGTCCAGTGCTTACCTGGATTAGAGCCGCAAGGACGAGACGAACGTCCGAGAAAATTTCGCCCCTATTCAGTGGCCATATACCCAAAGGCCACATTATCAGTCTATACACGGAAAATTCGTAACGGGTATCTTCGCTCCATCCTACGGACGTCATGAGACTGAAGATATTCTCTATGTTACGTGGACAATTTGCATACGATCTAGGGAATGACGATACCACACTCGCTTTATTCGCGGTACCTTTGTTCCCTCCGTAAAAACTCCTGATCGTTTTTACGATCGCGCTTACAGTGTCGTGTAAAAAAAACTCCCCTTCCTCTATGCAATATACAACAAATAAGTATCGGGCGAAATGCATCCCGCAATAATATTACGAAAATACCAAGGGAACGTTAAATATTGATAGGCTTGGAAGGGCGCGCTTAGGGTTGACAACCCGATCGTCGCCTCGTTGTTTATTCATTCGTTTCTTTGTATCGTTGTTACTCGCTCGGTACGTTCCATAGAATTATTTTTATTATTGCTATTCCGAGCGTCGATACGAACGTTGCATCGAGAAACGAAAATTGCCCGGCGAAAAAGTTTTATTTTCTTTCTCACGACTGTATTATTTCTATTCGCGTTTAATATATTTCCCTGTGGTATTCGCGACCGAAAGGGTTGAGGGTGAATTCGGAGTTTGCGCACAAGGTTCTTCGTTGCACTTCCCGGGACTGGGAACGATCAGTCCGAGTCTCGAAGTCCTGTGCAGTGGTCAAGGAAGCTTTTCTCCAGAAGTGACAAGCAACAGACGCGTTCTGAAAAAATTCAGCTTTAAACAAAAAAAAGAAAGTAATTGTAAAAAAATTGTTTTCATCGTTGTTTTTTTTGTGTATATTTTTCATCGTGTTCTCTTATATTTTAGGCGAGACTGAGGAAAGAAGTCAAGAAGACTCCCTATGAAGCACTGGTGATTCGATTATTTTACCAAAAGTAAGAAAATCACAGTTTACTTTGGTAAATGGAAAGCAAACGTACGCATTATTAAGAAAACTTATGACGTTCGATAATGAGAATTCTCATAACTGAGAGATACGAGACTGCGAGTTTGACGACTTCGGTGAAAGTGGAACGTGTCATCCGAACAAAACGTCCGGCGGTAAGATATATCGAATAATTGGCCCGCATCATCACGAGCACGAGATCCTTTCGCAGACCAATCGATAATTTGTGCCACGATAGCGCGTAAATCGTGTCTACGAGTGATTTTGAATGATGAGTCAGATTGTCACCGACGTAAGTGTACATGAAACACTGTACGATCGTGAAGTTCATGATCGCAAGATTTTGCACAGTTTCATAGAGGCGACCTTCTTCGAGAGCGATCAAAAAATTCGTGCCTGAAAACAAAAAAATGATCAAAAAACAGTTTTTTTTCTTCAAAATCGAAGGAGTCTTACGAATGTTAAGAGACCATTTCAGTGTAAAATTTTTTGAAAATATTCTTTTTTTGCATTGTTCAAAAATATGAACTTAAAACAGCATTTTGTTAAATTTTGGTTGTGAAATTCAAATTATTTCGGTCGCTACAGCCTTTTTTGGAAAAAGGGATTTTTTCAGTTGTGTGAAATTTGGTGCTTGATCGAAACTTTAATCGGGGTTTTCTCGAAACTTCGTGTTTCAAAGTGGTGGAAGATTTTAAACGAAGAATCTTCGAGCTACCCGCCTCAAATTTTACCACATCGTTCTTCACGCCATTTCTTATCGTCGTATGAAAGCATTTTTTCTTAATTTGAAAATTGTACATTTTTTTTAACAAAAAACGGTCAAAAAAAGGCCCAATTCGACATTTAATTTTAAAATACCCACAATTTTGTTCATTTTCATCGAAAAAGAAAAATCCTCCGTACGCCTCGACACTTTTTTATACTGGTTAATAATCTTTTTAGGTTTTTCCTTTCAGACAATTTTGTAACGATTTTTCACCATCAGTTGCTATTTTTTTAGGCATCATTTTGCAATGGCCAACAAAATTATATAAATCTCAATTATATAAACTAAAACATTTTTTACGCGAAACATAAATCATTGGAATAAACGAAAAAAAAATCGATTTATGACTTTTATTTAAAAACAAATCACGATAATCAGCAATTTTCAAGCCACTCACGCTGGAATGGTTCCTTAAACAGGACCAAGTTATACCTGATACCGTGATAATGGCCACGCTCATACACAGCTGAATTATCAGATTGCTCGAGTAAGCGTCATCGAGTAAACTCGCGAGCTTGTGCAAATGCTGATGCCTTTGTACAAGTTCTCTCAATTTTACGCCAAGTCTACTCGTATCATCATTATCCTTGAATCTCTCGAAACGCAATCTCAAAATCTCAAATTGTCCGCAGAGATGCGTCGCGACGGCAACGAAAGCTCCGTCGTATGCGAAAAGCAGGCTTGAATTCGCAAGTATCTGGTACAGTTGAGTTATGATTATCACTGCGTAAACGAGATCGGAAACATCGTTGAACTGGCAGGTCGAGGGGAACAAAAATTTTCTGTTCGACGTCATAGTCGCGTTAAGATTCATCGGGTTCGTCCTCGGATCGGGAAAAAAAAGTTTCAGCGAAGAAACACCACCAGCGAGTAATCCAGTAGGGACGTAAACGAACGTTATAGTTTTGTAGATTCGCTCGTATCTTTTCATCGTTGTACGATACTCTCTCGCTTCGGACGAGGACCAATCACGAATCGCCGAAACTACGTTCGCGCGAATTTTCTCTCGGTGTTTCATGTAAAACGATAATTTTGACAAACAGAGAATTGCATAAGCGAACACTACGAGGCTCTTCACCAAGTCGGCGTCCACGTCGTCACAATTTAGATAAGCCTCGTAAGACGATATCGCCAACAGATAAATCTATAAATAATGTTAAAATACTCGATCAAAATTAAGAAGAAAAATTTTGTTGAAATTTTCACCTTACTGAGATTTATAAATGGCTGGGAAATAATGTGAATAAAATTCGCGGGGTGAATTTCTTACGCCGCACCATTTGGAAAATTCCAAAGACTTGACGAAATTGTAGAAACAACGTGTTCTCGAAGAGAGGCCAGACACCGAAAGGCAGCGAAAACAGTTCGATTATTCGAAAAGCTCGTTTAGTTTGACGATTCGAATGCTCGCGACTCATGACTGCAAAGCTTTCGACTACTTGCCTCTTGTACGATGTCCTGAAATTGTCTCTCGAACGTGCTGCATATTTAATAAACAGCTTGTGAAATAAGTAATTATTTCTAATTTCGTCGCCACGTCCACAACGCACATAAGAATAATTAATTTTCATTATTTATTAGATCAGGGCGTGTACGTATACGCGAATGAAATTTCTCGATGGGTCTATTAACGTAGCTGTAGCGTTGACAAAATTTCATAAAAAATCATTCGCTACTTTCGAGGTAAAATTATACAATTCTGAGTTTTCTGAGTGCAGAATAATAAATCGTTCCAACTCTGAATTTTTCATGCATTCTTGCTAGCTTGAATATTAGCGAATAGTCAATTATAAAATTTAAACTACTTGCAAAAGTCATACAAACAAAAATCTTGTTCTTGAAACTAGACCACTTTTTTAATTCCCATGCACGATATGATCACGACTGAACGTTGCCTACTACCTTTCGCCCTATCGTGACGTCAAACTTCCCTCCCACGATCAGAATAATTAACGAACCATCTACGAAATAAATAATCTACCCCAATTTTGTGACCGTGCCAGGTCTGCCCTTAAATTAAATTTCACCTTCCGTTATTCATTCAGCCACTACGAGCAGTTATATTTTCGTCGGCCGAGTCTCCGATGCTCGTTCTATTTTACATTATTATTATTAATATTATTATATAAGTGCGTAGTAAATATATTCATGTTGATATAAAACATAAAAATACATTTATGACTCTTACGAAAAACTCGGTTTTAATTGAAAATTTATCGACGGCAGAGCCCTCGAGTCGATTTTCTTTCGAGTCTTTCAATCCTTGATCAGAACGTTCAACACCGACAGATAGGAGATCGCTGTCTTAACCACGTCGGTAAACGTCGATCGAGTCATTTTGAAAAATTTACCAGCCGTCAGATAAGTCGAGGTGTTTGATCGCATCAACAGAATTATAACGTCTTTCGACATTCTCACAGGCATTTTTCGCCATGGACTTTCGTAAACAGCTTGGCCGATCTCTTCGACCTGGCTGCTTATATTTTGTCCGATATATGCGTATATGAAGGTTTGCACTAGCGTAAACACGAGGATACCAAAATTCGTGATCGCACCGTACTTGTTACCCTTCTTCAAAAATATCAAAAAATTGAATCCTGGAAAATACGAGTTACGTTGAAAAAATCATCGAAATTAAATAAGAATAATTATGATAAAGCAATACGCATTAACCTGTAACATTGATAAGAATGAGATTCATGAGCATGTGAGTGAAGATAATCATGTTGAACGAGTCCTCGACAAAATCGGTCAATTTCAATAATTGTTTGTGCCTCGCGACGAGAACTCCAAACTCACGTCTCGTTCTCGTCTCGTTCTCTCCCACCTTGAAGCTTGCAAATTTTTTTTTCAGGATCTCGAATTGACCACCGAGATGATAAGTTATCATTATAAAAAGTACGTCGGCCGACAAATTGACGCCGACGCAAATTATGTATTGAACACATTGGTCCAACGTGATGAGCCAGTAAAGAGGTTGGGAAATATCGTTGAACGAACAGACTAACGGAAATAAAAATTTCTTCTTGAGTATCATGGTCGTATTTCCAACGAGTGTATCGCTAATGTCGTTCGTTTTAACGAATAAATTGCGATCGAAGAAAAAGGCTTTCAGGGGATACAGGAGAGCCGCGGTGCCACCGATACGCAAATAACTTCGTACCACTTTGGCGTAAATATTTTTGTACTTGTTCATTATCGGATTATAGTCACTTCGATTTGCCGACGACCAATCTTCGATCGCCGACTCGAGAATGAATCGCAACTTGTCGCGATTGGCTTTGTAAAAAATTAATTTCGTTATCGCTATTATGTCGAAACTTATGACGATGAGCGTGTCGACACTGTACTCGGTGTAATCGCAATTATTACATATTTCGTACAGCGAAGTGATCAGCATCAGGACCTAGAAACGAAGATTTTGAATATATTGAACCTGTACGAAAAATTATTTTCGATAAAATAACTGTGAGTATTTGTGTTTATAAAAATTTAAGGATCACGTGTAAAAATACTTTTGGCGAGACGAGAAATCATTTAGCTTTTATTCACTGTAGGGACACGATTTTGTATATAAATATAAAACTAATTATAATTCATAATATTTTATTATTTTTTAGAACATTGATAATTCAAGAAAAGTATAAAACGAAGAAATTTCTTTTTTTACGCTTGAATTAATTCGAGTAAAAGTAGAAAATTATATTGATGTAAAATGTACTTACCATGTGAAACATTGAGATGAAATAACGAATTTTCGCTGATGCATCGTCTTTTTTAATTGGCCAGAAACCGAACGTCGAATTAAAAATAAAGACTCCGAGTGCGTTCGAGCTTTTCGATTTGATCCAATTGACGCCGATCATGCCTGATTATTCGTTGATCGAAGCACGTGTTATCCATGAGAACGCTCGAAACTTCTTTGCGCCAATGATTCCTTGTCAATCTTGCCAGGGCTCGCTCCTTCCCTTCGGGATATTCTTTCGACATTGTTCCAAATATTTCGACACGCAGGCTCAAAATTCGTGTTTATTGGCTATCGACATTTCATTAGCCTGAAAAGTCTTCATTAGCGTCTCGTGTTTACCAACCCAGGACTCGCTCGACATTACTCGATTAGCATGAAAATTATATTCTCATCGTTATGATAAGATAAATAGGACGAGGGTTGGAACGAGTTCGTAACGATCACGATATCGTTGAAAAAGTACACTAGGAGGTTCCTCGATCCATTTTTTCTTCAACAGTGATGGACAGTTGGTCAATATGGACTGACAACATTTGTACACAGAAAACGATTCACGTCGCTAATTAAAAAGAAATTGGTATATTTGTTGTTTTCATGGGGAAGATAAAAGTTTCATGGGCGAATAGAACCAACGAGACGAGCCTCGTTAAAAATATACGCGAAGCATCGTTCAATCGTATAAACGTAGTCTACGATTCGTAATTTCAATTGTGATCGAAATTATCAAATTTTATTTTTTTATCCCAAGTTCGTACGATTTTGTAAAAATGCAAAATGTGAAGCGTCTTGTGATAAGATTTGATACGAACGAAAACACGGATTTCATTCGTTAAGCATTATTCGCAAGATCGACAGATAGGAGGATGAAGTTTTCACCACGTCCATGAAAGTCGATCGCGTCATGTCGAAAAATTTTCCCGCTGTCAGATGAGGCGAAATGTTCGATCTCATCATGACGAATATGAGATCCTTGGACAAATAACGTGGCAATTCGTACCACGGTCCGTCGTAAACCGATTGCATCACGTCGTCACCCTGATTCTGCAACGCTTCGCCGATGCACGTGTACATAAATGATTGCAGCAACATGTACTGCATCACCACCAGACTTTTGATACTGCCAAAAATATCGTTGGTTTTCATTGCGATCAGTAAACTGAAACCTGAATGGAAAAAGAATCAAGAAAGAATTTATAAAATTGTAATTCCAAAAATCAAATTAGAAAAAAAGAACATTCGTTTTTATTAAATCGAGAATATTGAAAAAAGAATTATAAAAAAAGAATTAAAAAAATTGTATTCATGGAATCGAAATACAAAAAAAATAACAACATTCGTTTGCGATAAATCGAAAAAATTACATATAAGACAGAATTATAAATAAAGACGAATAAATTTCAATTCAACGAATAAAATTACAACGACAAAAAACACAACATTCGTTTTTGATAAATCGACGAAATCGAAAAAAAATTAAATCGAGAAAGCATTATAAAAAAATAATTTAAACAATTTTAATTCACGCAAGCAAAATATAAAAAAATAATATTCTTTTTCGATACATCGAAAAAATTGAAAACAAATTATCAATAAGAAAGAATTATAAAAAAAGAAGTACAAAATTTCAATTCAACGAATAAAATTACCAAAAAAAACGACGTTCGTTATCCATCAATCGAAACAATTGAAACAAAAATTAAATAACACAGAATTATAAAAAAAAAACAATTAAAAACATTTTAATTCACAGAATAAAAATACAAAAAAACAACAACGACATTGATCATAGAAATAAAAGAATAATCGAAAGAAAGTTTCTCACCTGCGACACTAATGAGGGTGACGCTCGTCAACAATTGCGTGAGAACGATTTTGTTGTAAGCGTCCTCGAGTAATTCGGTGAGACGCAAGAGATGTTGATGTCTCGCGATCAAACCGATCAATTTTCGTCGATCTATACTCTCGATCGGTAGATTCGCGTCGCTGCCAACATTGGCAAATTTGATCTTCAAAATCTCAAATTGACCACAAAGATGCGTCGTTATCGCGAGAAAAAAAGCGTCGCTGCCGACAGCGACGACGCAACAAGCGACGAGCTGAACGAATTGATTGAAAACAAGAACGAGATGAAGCGTTTCCGGTACGTCGTTTAGGGTGCAAGTCGACGGAAAAAGATATCGTTTTTTCAAGACGTATTCGGTGACGTTCGTCGTACGAAAACCACGATTTTTCACCTCGATCGTCTCGTCAGGATCGATAACGATCACTTTGAGAAAATACAAGCCACCGCACCAAACCACCGCCGTTAATAAAGCGAACGTGATCCTTTTGTAAATACGCTCGTAACTCGTCATTACGTCTCGATAATCGACCGATTCTTTGGTCGACCAATCGCGTATCGCAGACGCGATGTTCGTCCCGAGTTTATCGCGATGTACGTGATAAGTGATTAATTTCGACAGGCTTATCACTCCTGACGCGACGACGAGAAGATTGTCGACGGACTCCTCGGCGTTTCCGCAATTTTGAAACATCTCGTACAGAGTGGCGAGCACCATGAGCATCTGGGACATGGTGAACACAGTTTCCGGTTGGTTTCCATCTCGATCGGCCTTGACCGATTTTTCTTTTTCACTTCGACCGATTTTACATTTTTTTCGACTCAACGAAATTTTAATTAATTTTCAGATAAATCTTCAAACAGGCTTCGAAGAATGATTTTACTCACTATGTGTATGATTCCAACGGAGACGCGAATTTTGAGACGTAGATCGACCTCGAGAAGCGGCCACAGACCGTACAGCCAGTTCAGTCTAGCGAAGAGTGCGAAAGCTTTTTTCGCGTCGATGCTCCAGGTTAACGTCGACATGTCTTCGGGCACGAAGGGTCGTCAACCCGTTGTCGCATATTCCCATCAACCCTCTTCTTTTCTTCCGTAGGACTTGGAGAGACATGCGCGATCACCCGCGAACGTTCACCGATCATCGAGAGACCGACAATTCAGCTGAATACAAATAGATACATTTTCCGGGATGAATACTCATTTCACTATTTATTATTCATTCTTACCCGGCAACCCTTCTATCCATTTCCCATTTTTTCTCGCCCGTCTTTACGTTATAAGAAAGAATATATTTTTTCCCTCGCACTTTTCGCATGCGCACTCGACATTACGTTGTGAAAAAAACACGTGATCTTTATAAAAAATGCACAATTGTTCCAAGGCGATGTATTTCTTTCTTTTACTCACCAACGTTTCGTAATATCGGGGTTGAGAAAACCTACAATTTTATGTAGTTTTATATCTCATCCTGAAAGCGTATCCAATTTTATTTTCTCGACAATTTCGACGAATATACAGAGAAACGTAGAAGAATATCGATAATAGTACGGAGTACAATGTCTCTTCTTTGTATCGTCTTTTTTTTCGTAAGAATTACGATATTCTTTGTCTCTCGTTCTTTTCCATCGAGAGAAAAAGGCGATCGAAGAAAATACGAGACCAGAACCCAGTCTTGGAAAAATGCTAGAGGTGTTAGGATGCGAATAAAAATCGGTCGTATATCGCGTAATAATTTTATACATAAGCGGTAATAAATTTCATCGCAACGGGATACAAAGTTGATTTTCTTTTTTTTTTTTTCGTTCTCAGTTCAAACTCTTCATTCCTGTATCATTATTCGCAGCACGGAGAGATAGGACGCTGACGTTTTTACTACGTCCATGAACGTCGCGAGTGTCATACTGAAGAATTTACCTGCCGTCAATTGCAACGGTACGTTCGAACGCATCATAACGAAGATGAGATCTCTGGACAAACGATCCGGTAATTCGTACCACGAGCTATCGTACGCCGATTGTATAATCTCGTCTCCTTGACACTGAAGATTTTCACCCACGTAACTGTACATAAACGTTTGCAACAGCATAAATTCTATGATAACGATATTCTTGACGGCGCCGACGTAATTTCCATCCTCGAGTGTCAGCAGGAAGCAAAAACCTTCGAAGCAAGGAAATTATCGTATTAGGTAAGACAATTTTTGGATTTTCCGATCGACGGGACGTAACGATCGATCGAAATTATCGACGATCGGTTGAACTTGTTGGTGATTTATGAAAAAATACAAAAAAAAAAAACAAAAAAACCCACCGAAAACCGTTATCAGCATAACGCTGACCAATAATTGCGTAAATACGATCATGTTGTAAGCACCCTCGAGCATGTCCGCCAATTCGAGCAAATGTCCGTGTCGCGCTATCAACGCACTTAATTTAACTCGACTCTCCGACGGATCGTTTTCTTTACCGATCGTGGAAAATTTCATCTTCAGAATTTCCAATTGACCGCAGAGATGAGACGTGATCGCTATGAAGAACGCGTCGCTTCCTGTGTTAACTGTGCAAGTGGCAAGTACCTGCCGATATTATCGTAAATGCGATTTTTATTCGATGTTTATTTGATTTTTATTCGATTTTTAAACGATTTTTATTCGTTTTGTTTCAAACGACAACGAGTGAATAAAATCTGACGACGATAAGATAATCCGGAAAAAAGGAAAGTGTTTTGTTGCGGTTTTTTGAAACGCTTACCTGAAGATACTGAGTGAAGACGACCGACGGATAAATAAAATCGGGAATATCGTTGAGTGTGCAAGTCGATGGAAAGAGAAATCGTCTTCTCAGCACCATCAGAGTATCGTTCATGGTGCTGTTCAATTTGACGAGATCGTCGTTACCCTTTGCCTCGATCCATCTGTCCGGCTCGGTGAAGAAAATTTTCACCGAGTACAAAAAGGTCGACGCTGCCGCTGTCGAGATTAACGCGAATGCGACGCTCTTGTAAGTGCGCTCTTGCGCGCTCATTACATCCTTAAAATCCTTGGCTTCCTGCGACGACCAATCTTCGATCGCCGATATCACGTTCGGTCGCAAATTGTCGCGATACGCGTGATAGCAAATTAATTTCGAGATCGCGAGAAGCCCCGTCGCTACGACGATCACGTCGTCGATCATGTCCTCGGCTGTGCCACATCGTACGCATATTTCACGCAACGGTATCGCCACTGTTCCAAACTGATGAAAAAATCCATTTTTAAAAAAAAATCTTTGATAATGATTTAACGATAAAAAAAATGATTAAATAATTGAAAAATTCACAATTTTCTCAAAATATTCGTTCGATGACGAACCAATCCCTAATTTCGACTGACGTAGCCTGACGCTGGTACTCGACGATGAACAATAATGAAAACGAAATGAAGAAAATTCGAATTTTACGAATTGTGGAATTTTTAACAATTTTTTATGAACAAATTTTTGTAAATTTGTCCGAAAATTCCATTAAAGAACGCGATACGTACCACTAGTCCGATACCTAGGAGCACTCGTGACGTTAGGAAGAAATTTACCGGTATCAGCGGCCAAAGTCCGAAAGGCCATGTTATCGCAGCGAAAAGAGCGAAAGCTTTTCTCGCATCCGGGTTCCAACGTTTTCTGTCGTACATGTCCTCCATGTCGCGAGAAAGCTCGCGACGCTCGCGCACTGCTTTTTCTTTTTTTGTCTCTTTTTCTTTCTCCCGCGAGTTCGCGACGAGAAATTCTAACGGTTCGATGCCCCTCGAGGGGTGGAAAAGGGTTGAACCGACAATTTCTTTCCTATGTCATCAGGAAAATACACGATATTTCGAGAATCCTCGAAAGAAACGGGAATAAGCATCGAAAACGTTCTTTCATTTCTTTCATTTATTCATGAAAAAATCGCTTCCTCACTGCACTTCCGCAATTTTCTTATTCGACGAGTCCGTCGTATGCGACGCGTATAGAGAAAAATCTTTTCGCGAGGTTATTTCACCTATCGAACCGTTCGAAACCTTCTAGAAAAATGGCCCATCAATATTAAATCCTGACCAATCATTCCATGCCCCTACTTATGAAAATTGTTGGTCAAAGACGTCGGGCATCGAATTGCCCAGTCCATTTTTATCCACGGGGTGAATTCGTGCTTTTCTCAAAGAAAAGCTATTTTCATCTCATTCTCGGATTGAAATCGGTAATGTCTCGGACAGTTCTTCGGAAATACGCGGTACAACGCGATCAAGAAAGATTAAATTATTTTGTAAAACTCTCAAACAAAAATTACAAAACACCGTAATGTTTCGAAATAAAAATAACATAAAACCGAAAACTTAAAAAAAAAAAAAAACAGGAAACCAGAAGTATGAGGTGCAAAGTGATTAAAAAAACTCAAATACTTCGAGTATTTCAAAAATAAAAAATTCGATCTTGCTTAATTTCGAGAGAAAGGAATTTTGTCGAAATTTAAGAAAAATTAACGTTTTTAAATAAATTAAAAAAAAGTGGAAAAGCTCGAAATAACTGTAAAATCTTCTCGTTCCTCAAAGAATGATGTCCTGAAAATAACGACGTTGTTTGCACATCGGTAGGTCCCACCTTCTTTACAACGAAAAAGCGTTGCATCGCGTTTTAACGAGCCCAAGAAGGGCTGAAAACCCGTCGGAACACCTTCGAGCTCGTCCACGAGCCGATCTCACGTACGGTGGGTGCGTCGAGACTATAAAATCCTCCGCTCCTCGTGACCATTGTACATTCTACTACCGAAGCCAAATGCTCCGAATACCCCGAATTCTTGGTCTATCATAGAGCGAGTCCCCCTGGTCGAGCCCAAGATCGACGCTTCCTAATCGTCTTCGGGTCAGTGACTGCGCTAGCTTTACAACGAGCTAACCGATAAGCCGGTTTCACACCGGATCAATTTTTCTCAAGAAAGGAGGAACTCTCGCAATTTATCGTTTCGACCCTGAAATTTGTATCGATCTAATTCCATTCGACGCTTTAACGATTGTTCCCATAATCTTCTTTTTTTTCACAGCAAAATCTTTCATCACGACGATCGAAATAAACAACGAAAAAAAAACATAAAATTACTTATCTTATGAATATTTTTATAGCCTCGTGTCATAAAAATACAATAATATGTGTGTAATTTTGTGACAAAAACAGATTGAAGCGAAACGAAGATAATTCGAGTCAGAATCGATCGACGAGCCTATGATCGATCGTTTCGATCGCTCTTCCAGAATGCGAATCGTCGGTTCGACTTCGGTTCGCTGCCATATCGTCTTCGTCGGCTCGGTGTCCTCGCGATATCGAACGTTCGACAAGACTCTCTTTCTTTCTCTTTCTCTCTCTCTCTCTCTCTCTCTCCCTTCTAACCCCTCCCACCCTCTCTATAGCGCTTCTATCTCAACTCGATTTGTTGGCAGAGTCACTACCGGTTCACGTTGGCCTACACGAGCCTACCATCGTGAATACCACGATCCACGACTTTTCATTGTGTTACCAGCTTAGCATCGTCTCCCCATGGACCTGCTGGCCAGGTAGAGGTAAGGTACCGTTGGACGGACTACGTCGAACGCCAGTCAGTGCCAGTCAGGCCACGACTTTCGTAGCGTCAGGTGTACGAACCTTGGAACAGAAGTGAGCTCGAGTAAACCTTTTCACCGTACGGTTCGAAAATTAAAAAAAAAAACGAAAAATAAAAGAAACGAGAGGATTTTTCTTTTTTTTTACATACTATTCAAAAGGCACGAGAATAATTAACGAGGTGAGCGAATATGTTTTCTATCTGCATCATTAATATTATAAATTTATATTCAAATTTCTGATTAAAATTATTTTACAGAATTTATGAAAACAATAATCGAACATAGTTCTAAGAGTGAATAAAATATTCATATGAATTCGTATCGACGATGAACAGAAAGAAAACAAAAATTGAAAATAAAACAATGGGATTGAACTTTTGAAAGAAGCGAGGACGTTATCGATGCGCGCGAACGGTTCGTCCCTGTACAGTTTGGTGACGTCCAAGGCTTTTCTATATCTCGCGACTCGATAAGAAGCGTGTCTTCGCGATAAATTAGTTGTCCGAGGCGGTTTGCAAACGATAGTGCCAATTACTTCACGGTGTAAAAAAAGAATGTAACGTCTTTTTACGAGCGCATAATTAGCGTGACCTGCTTTGGTACTATCGAAATTCAACGATAGAAACACGACAACGAATAACGATCGGATCGTTATACATCGTCGACCGTGAAATTCGATGCTTCTTCGATGCAATTTCGCGCATCTACGATTCGCTATTGTCCGACGAGAACGTTGATCGTTAAGTGTTTTCATAAAAATTACCTTTTCTTCTACTTCTTCTTTTATTTATTTATTTATTTTATTTTTTTTCGAATCGATCGACGATCGACGAATTCAAAAGTTCTCGAAATCGTTCGAACCCGTATATTTCCGTTGAAAATACATTCGAGACGACGAGACAAGGTGGGTTTGTAACGTCGAAGCCCGAATTCCGAGGCCACTGGCCTTACACTTGGCCCATGGCCTTGACCGTGTCCCACGTTGGTTATCCCGTAAACGATCTCTCTCCGTCTTTCCTTCGCTCGAGATCGATCTCCCGCCACGGTCAACGAATCGAATACGCGCTAGTCGTATGTACCGGAAAAAAACAACCTCGATGGATAATTCGACGCTCTCGTACGTGTCGATAAGTTAACGCAAAATCAATTTTTTCCGAACGCATTGAAGAAATTCCTCGCGTTTTCGCACGCGCGCTAACGAAATTCGATCTCGCGACGTAGCGAGACCTCGTTATTTCGAGGATACGATGACTAACACGAGCGTTATACCGTTATAACGAATGTCTCTCGTTTGTCTCTCGCGTTTCGCGACGAACTTTGCTTCCTGGAAGAGAAACGACGCGAAGTAATAAATTGATTTATTCACGATTTTCACGGTAATTACATCTTTACAGAATTTTTTTTGACGTTTTTTCCATCACGTCGAGCGTTGAAGAATCATCTTGATAATTGGGACGCGTCGAGATGAACTTTTTTGTTTGTGATCGCAAACGACGAGATTGAAAATTGGGCGGGTGCCGATGGAATTGGCGTCTTCGGGTCGATGACTAACAGGGCTTACCGTTACGAGGAGAATCGTTCGTGTAACAGCCACGAAGAATGTCAATTTCATGCGGTTTACGGTACCGAGGCGAGATTGGCCGCGTCGCAACTGACTCGCTTCCATTATTATTACGCATCGTGCACATTTCACTCTAACGTTACCAATCCGGTATTTCATAAAGCGAACGAATAATTATACTATTCGCAAAGATCTCATCGTGTTTTCTAGATAAAAAAACAAGGAGAAAGAAGGTCTCGAATCGAAAGGAAAAGAAAGAAAGAAGGGAAGGAGGAGAACTGGAAATTCCTGGCTTCGTGCGTGAGCGACTTGTTTTTCTGTATTATTTTTATTTTTTCTACGAAAGCATAATCCATCTTCGAGTCTCGTCGTATCCACGTGGCTGTATTATTCTCTGTATTATTGCTCGCAACGTTTACACCTTCGCTCGAGTGAATAACCTTCTTCTCGCTCGATCTCTCGTCCAAACGGTAAAAACGTACAAACTGGGTTTCTGCGCGATGTCGATTCCAGCATTATATCGTGATTCTTGGGCCCCGGGACGTTTCCCGCACGCTGGTGCGATAAAATCTTTCACGTTTTTCTAGATCCCACCGGTCGTGAAATAATTTTAGACTCGAGGAAACTAAGCGACTCGTCGATCATGCGTCGAATTTCCATTTATAACTTACCGATCGATCGTCGAATTTGTATCAATTTTTGATAAAACCTTCGATAAGACAGATGTTGCAAAGTTCTGAGAATTGAGGTATTGAACGGTAAACGATGCTAAGACTCTCGTTAACCACTCGTTAATTGCGGTAAATTCGCAGACGTCCCGTAGAAAATCTCGTAATCGCGGTACTCCAGTCGGAAGACCGAAACGCTCGTCATTTTGCACATTCTCATGTTTCTCGAGTAACGCCATAATTATTCATTAATTTCAAACGCTTTCTTAACGACCGAGATTTTTTCAAAGTACCGTTACGGCGTGCGAGTTAACAAACTCGCCGGCTACGAGTATAACGACGGATTGTCTGGTGTTTGTCGAACGTGGAATATCGCAGAAACGTGCCATGCGAGGGGAGAATAAAATCGTTACTGCGAAGATTCTCGTTACCTAAGAGCGTTAACATTTATTTCTAGTTCGATGTAAAAAAAGAAACAAACAACAAATTAAATATTCGACGAAATTATTCTCGTCGAGAGTCAACGATGGAAGACAGTCGCGGCGAAGTCTCGGTGCAAACGCAACGCGAGAGAGAGAGCGAGAGAGAGAGAGAGAGAGAGAGAGAGACTCATTCGCATCCATGAAGCAACGGTATCCTGGTGATCACGAGCCGAAACGTTTCCGGCGATGTCCGCGTGTACGTAGTTCGAATCGAAAACACCGCTGGCGATTTTACAAAGTGACGCTCGAGGTCCGAATGTACGTTTCGTTTTTTTGCTTTATCCGTACGGGCCCTCTCGCGACGGTCGCGCGCAATAGCTCAAGACCCAGGTCGAAATAAGCTCCGGACTCGTACGGTCTGGTTCGACGCGGTTGGATCCGCCTCAGGGTCATCGACTTCCCACTCACGTCGTATGGGCCTTTGCCTCTCGCCAATGCTGGATAAAGGTCCTGCTATAAAAGTCCCGAGTTTCGTCGCAGGGCGAGCCTTTTAGTCACGCGATATCGTAAAACGTTGCTTGAAAACAAAAATCTAAAGTTACCCTCGAATCGCCACGAAAAACAAAACAAGAAAAACAGTTTCGAACACGTTTGCATTGTATCTTTCTTCTTTATCATTTTTTTCTCTCGAAAAAGCAATTATGAGGCTTCCAAGGACGGCTATTTTATTGGCCCTTATCGGTCTGGTGGCTTGCGATGAAAAACACGACGAGCTAGATACCTCGAGCGCTTTCATGGAAGCGGCTCAAGCACTGTTCGCTGACAAGGATGCTGTCGGTGGTCTTCAGAACATCGCCTCGAAATTCATGGACTCAGATACTGGAAAACAGGTAAATAAACACAAAGATGCGAAATTACAATCTCCCTTTATTCACGATCTTCCCTCGCCGTGATTTAGTGAAAACGAATGTTGAACCAAGATTTTAATCCATCGTTGAAAAGGTGGGCGATATGTTGTCCGGTGGAAACGGGGATGGTGGTGGTGCAGGAGTTGGACATATTATTTCTGGTCTGGGCAATCTCATGGGTGGTCTCTCCGGTAATCAAGATGAACAAGGTCGTCAAGCTGGTGGAGGACTCGATCTGTCGATGCTGGGCTCGATCGTCGACATGGTATCGTCGACGAGTGGTGGTGGCGCTGGAAGATCGAGAAGGGACGCTGCCGATTCCTCCGCTGGTGGAGGATTCGATTTCGAGAGCATGCTCAGCGTCGCCAGCATGTTTATGGGCCAGGGTGGAAACGCCGAGGGTGTAATGGGCCTTATACCGATGTTCTTCGATCATTTAGGAGGTGGAAGTTCGTCGGAGGTTGGGAAAGGGCGGAAAACTGATCACTCGTCCCATTCGTGGTACATGCCACCGATACTAGAAAATCTCCACGTTATGTGGGATCATTTTAGGTGAGATCTTAATAATAAAAGCCATTTCGCAGCATCCAATATAAACGATCGACCATTCTTCCGTCCAATTGATCTAGACCCCTTTTCCTAATCGAACTTCCTTTTTTCACAGCAACTCCGAGCTTGGTCAGACTCTGTGGAAGAACAGTGGCCTGGCTCACATAGTTGGCACGATGACCGACGAACATGGTCGCATTAAGTACGAGCAGATACTCGACAGCTTCGAGAATCCTAGTCTCAGGAGAAGATGGATCAGATCGTTGACAAATTTCGTCGCTGAATGGATCGCCAATATTTCCGATCCTGCTATACAGCAGAGATACGTCAGCGTCGTACAATTCGTAGGCAACAGTTTTCTCAAGTCTCAGGGTTATCCGAAAGCAGCGATGTTCGATGCGGCGAAACCGGCTGAGAGTCTCTCGAGGTAAAATTTGTTTACCGATTTGTATCCAGAAATGTGGGATTGGAAGCAGGATCGAGGGACATAAATGTTTATCGCGATTCTTGATGTTATCGTCCCTATAGGGTGGTAAATGCTGGTGCGAAGAGGCACCTCAACATGCAAATCGACAGTCACCAATACATCAAACCTGCGGTCGCTTACGTCCAGGATCTGTTTAAGCTCGCTTCGGAGAAGGGTTTCATAATGTCGCGCGTCAACGCGAACGAACTTAGCAACAGGCTCAGCGACACTATAAACAACGACCTCATTTCTCCTCTGCTCAAGGTAACGACGCTTTTCTTCGTCGAGTTAGAAATTATCTTCAACGTGAATCATACACGTAATGTTTAAAGTTCGCGCATTACGAAACTGCACGAAACCTTCCGGCAACCCAGACAGGCCGGCTAATGTGCGTTTTATCTTGAACTATTTTCAACGCTTTCAGGCATATCGAGCTTACAAGTGGGCAATTAAGTCACCGAAGTGCGCTCAACACATACTGTGCGTTATAAACCAGAAGGATCACAACAAGGAGGACGATGGCAAGCTGGGAGATGTCAGGCGAAGTCTCACGTTATTCGCTAGTTTTCCGGTCGCTTGGGTCGTCAGCGTCAAGACTGGCATCAACTTTATGCCACTGTACAATGCTATACAGTCGGGCGATCAATGTTTCGTAAGGATCTATAAAAAAAACGACTTTTTTTCTAAATGTAACAGGAGTGAAAATATTGAAAAATTATTTTTTATTCGACAGGAACGATACCCAGCCGATTGCGTGGCTTTCCACGAGGAAGAGATACGCGTGACTACGGAGTCGATTCATAGCGAGCTTTAAGAAAATTCCAACATAATCAACTGTCGATCCAAGAGAAAGGAAAATGAGAAACGAACTTTGTGTTTCGTGCGAAAGAGACTTTCGATCGACGAGTTTAACGAATAGGAGGTGTCGCGCTCTAGTGTTTAAGGTGAAACCGATTGAGCGGCGGAACGAGAGTCCTCGCGCTTTCAAGGATCGATCGACCTCGATATATTTTGTAGTCAGTAAGATAACGAGGATCTTCGACGAAACGATCTCCTTCCTCGAAGTTCAGCCTCTTCATCGGGCACTCTAGAATGTATTTTCTCGATAACGAGAACGCTCAAACATCTCGTCCGGAGATCTTTCAATTAGCTTTATTCGAACATTTTTTCTCGGATTCTACCGCGCGAAAATTCACGGAAAAGAAAAAAGAATCTCGTTACTTAGCCCGAAAGTATGATGTTCATTACCTCATTGATTGCATGTTGTTTAAAGTAAAATTGGTTAACCATTGGGAGAAGAAATTATCGAGGGTAGGAACAATTAAAAAAATCTCGTTTAGTCGAATGATTTTAGAATCATTCTTTAATGAAAAACAAACAACAAAAAACCTAAAAGAATTAATCATTAGTTAAGTTCGTGGCGTTTATTCCTGTTTAAGACGCAACGAGATAAACCGTGCTGAAAATAAAAAACGCAATATGTCGTTGCTAGACTCTTGTAAATACTAGAATATGAAAGTCGAATAAATAAATGAAAAGAGAAACGTGGGAAATGTACGAAAAGAAAAAGACGTCGTTTCAATCCTCGTACCGAATAATTTATTTCCATCCACTTTTCGTCCACTCTTGCGACACTTTTTTCTTTTTTTATTATTTCTTCTTAATGCTCTTGCACGCCCACTCGAGTCCTTCCTGCAATATTCAAATTTGTTACACCAAGAGAATCGAAAATCAAAATAATAATACATTTTTAATTGTCATCCGCGAACCTTGACTCCTTTGCCGTCGGTCGCTATGCAAGATTGGATCTGCCAATCGCGATCTTTGATGATGTGAAGACCGAGTCCCTCGGCTATCTCGGCAGCTGTTACAGCCTGGCCCAAATCCTGCTTGTTCGCGTAAACGAGAAGGGGAACGCAGCGCAATTTATCCTCGAGCAAAAGTTCCGAAAGTTCCTGGCCCGTTTCTTCCAGCCTGGCTATGTCCGCGCTATCCACCACGTAGATCTATCGATACAAAATTTGATTCCTACACTCTTTCCTCCATTCAACCGAACCGTTTTTTTTTAAATATGATTTAATAATAGTTTTTTTAGAATCATTTTAAAAGAATGCTCACAAGAACGTCGGTATTTTCGAAGTAATTGCGCCAGTAAGGCCGGATCTTTCTAGCACCACCGATGTCCCAAACGTTGAGCTTGAAACCCTCGCTCTGTACGCTTTTTATATTGAATCCTTGCGTCGGTGTTACCTGAGCAAAGATTGCGATTGAACGATAGCGATCGATCGAAATTTCGAAATTTTATTAATTTATCCTCGAGGCAATCACTCACTTGAGTGATGTCTTCGCTGGCGAGAGACTTTAATATAGTCGTTTTACCGGCGTTGTCCAGTCCGAGAAGTAGCAAACGTAGTTCTTTGTCCGGATTGGAGCGTAGTTTACGAAGTATCGACAAAAGTCCCTGAAATAAATCGAGCGGTTGGTTTTATTAAAGCTTACTTGGGTCGAGTTCGATCATACGAAAAAATGTATGATTCCAATCATGGCTCGATAATTGTTAAATTCATTCTTAATGAGTCGCAGCGTTATTCTCGGTGCAATCGATGAATTTACTGGCGCTGCTTAAGAACCAGGCAACGGTGTAGATTTTTTTGCAAAACACACGAGTACACAAAAATCGATGAACTTGAGAAATTGTCAACGATTCGTGCATTGCGCCAAAAACCTCGCTCAACGCGTCGTCGTGCCCAAAAATCCTAAGAATTTTTGAAAAATATGAAAAATGTAAACGAACTAGATGAACGTTAATTTCTAATTCTTTTTTAAAGCGTTTATTTTTTCATACTCGAACTCGTTAATTACACATAGGGTTTTAAAAAAAATGTGTGTGTTTTTCGAAGGTGACGTAAGGGGGTTGACGTGCGTTTGACAGCGGATTGAAAATTTGGTGCGTTTGAGTGCGAGGGTGAAGAATTCGTTTGCGTGAAATTATAACGTTAATTTACCATTTTTATTTCGTTGTCTTCGAGACTTTCGTCAACAGGGGTCCGAGGTTTTGTTTCTGCGAACGCGTTCTTCTCGTTGCGTTGCGGAATAAAATTCGTGTGTTGTTTGGACGGTATCTAAGGCAGGTGCTACCCTCTCGATGAGCTTCAAGCTCGAGAATTCGATACGCGTGAGTACAAAAATTAAAGCGTAGTTACCGATTTGCCATTGGGAGGATGGAACAAGCTCGATTTTATTGACGAACGATACGAATACAAATATTATCCCGCGCTCGAGATAAGTTCGAGACCTGAAGTTTTTGATAAACGCTCTGTTTCACCCAACGATGATACAACAGCGAGAACGATATTCCCGTTGGAAGTAAAATCTGAAACCTTTCGTTACCGTTAGTTAAAACGCACTATTTTTCACTACACTATTTTTTATAAACATTTCAATAGGCAGAAATTCGTAAAAAAATTCGACTAAAACCGAAAATATGTTATAATCGGCTTAATTATTATAATAAACATATTCATTTTTTAACTCAATAAAAGTATAAAATAAACAATACATTTTTCAACTATTATATTAATTATAAACAACGTCAATTAAAAATTAACGAAAGAATTTCACAATCTGTTTAGCTGGTATGAAAAAATATATATTAATCTTTAATTCGCGCTTTTAAAGTACGTTTCCCACTTTCGATCGTCGATACAATACTCGTCGTCGGTATTACAGAAAACCATCCCATTTCTTGAACACGTGTGCGACAGAACTATCTCTGTAGTACAAAATCTCGCCGTTCAGAGGGCGCGACCGGTTCGAGATGAGAAATTTGCGGGATAGTCCCGTGATTTCGCAGATTTAGAAACACGCAGAGTTCGGCGGTAACGTCGAGTGGCTTACACGAACTTATAGTTCCTCGAGCATTATTATTGCTATTCGGTTGCACCATGACCTCCTTTTACGCGTGAAGAGGAGGAGAGTGAGCAAGAGAGCCAGAGAGAGAGAAAGAGAAAAAGAGAGAGAGACGCGAGTCGAACATGCAACGGTACTAACCGAATACGAAAACATCGGCCTCGAGGAGGCCCGACCATCATAGACGGACAATGGGCTTACGTACAGACGCGTAAGCACCGAATATACCAACACACGCAAAATTGATTTCAGTTCAGCAGCAGGAAATGCGCATTCCCTGGACATTATCCACGGGCTTTACGTGTTAAATATATATATATGTATACACGTCCGTGACGAGTCTCTCTCGGCCGTAGAATCGTCGATGCTAACAATAACTATTTTTCCAATGCTAAAAACTCATTAAACTTTTTCGCCGATGGTGCCACTCGGTTTATTCGTTATCGGTCGGAAAATGTTTCCGTACAGATGACAGTGGCGTTATGAACCAAGCAATTTCCTAATCGAACGATCCCGATCGATTGCCGGAAATGCAATTCGCGGTTGAGCGTCGCGCGGACGCACGATATACCCGTGCGATACGAAAATATAACGATAAACGGAGAAATTCCTCGGACGGGAAAATATTATACGCGTTACCTTCGTTGTATATTTATCGACACTAAATTAATACCTTTCGAATCTGACGAATAAAGAATACAAAATTAAAAAAATAAAAATTGTCGGTCCGGGTACGAATTTCAAAATGCCATCGATCGCTATACGTTATATTCGCAAATTCTTCACGCGTCGTTTATATTCTCATCGGGATTAATAAAATTCGCGGAAAATTAATAATAATCGCGAGTATAATAATTTATCTTCTCGAAAGAAAAAGGAATAATTCCGTAAAAAAATCGGGAAGAAATTCGAAAAAATGGAAAATCGTAATAACGATTTCTTGGGGAATGTCGAAGAATGCGCGCGTTTCGAACGATCGTCGAAGTCGACGAAAGCTCGTTCGACGGTGACGAAACGCATTCGGCGAGAATACGCACGCGGGGACCGCGATTCGTACGATCGAGATCCGTGGCCGCAAATTAGCGATCAGTGCGAAACGAGATAGCGGGTGTAATTGGAAGCCGCGCGCGTGTGGTTCGATGCAACGACACCCGTAGAGCGTTGCGTTTGGAGCGTCGCGTCGCTCGTTACGACCAAGGACGTCCAGAAATATATCCACTTTTCGACGGCGAAGACAGCCAAGTGGCGAAAGCCGATCAAGTCCATGTGGCGCCGCGCGAATCAACGCTGCAACGAAGAGGTCTCTGCGAGTCTCGAGAGTCGTAGTTCCTCTCTCTGCCGCGCCGCGGCGCCACCATCCTTCATTATTTTCTATTTTTTTTTCTTCTTCTTTTTCTTCTCCTTCTCGTTGTATTATTCGTCGCTTCTTTCGTCCAGCGGTCCGATCGAGTCTTCGAGATCGTAAACTATGTATCGACGATATCAAATATTAGTCGGGCCAATCCTGCGCATCGACGCGACTCTCTTTTTAACCGACGCGAACGCTACAATGTAATTTTCGCTTATTCTCGTAAATTTTTTGTTTTTCTTTGAGTTTTTTTGTTTCTTCTTCTCCCCTTTTTCCCCTCTTTTTCGCGAGTTTCGAAGCTTCGCTTCCCACGATTGAAGGCCACGAGTTGGCACGATGCCAATTCACAAGCTCGCACGCTGGTTCTTCGTACACCAACGGCGAAAGCCGTTGAGACTTTCCTTTTATGCGGTTTTACTCTTTCTCGTCTTATTTCAACCCCCCTTACATACCCACGCATATTCTTACGTTCGAACTGCCAACTTGTTTCATTCATTTCGACTCGAGATAAACAAGCATATCGTTGATAGAAAAAAAAACACTTTTTTTCCCTCCTCTTCGTTCGTCCTACGATTTATCTCACGCCTGGTCAATGTTTTATTTTACGGAATCAAACCTCGACGCAGTCGTTAAAATTAATTCCACAATTATGAATCATCGCATGAACGAAAATTCGCAACTTTTTCCGCAAGAAATAACAAAAATTCATAGCGATCCGTGAAATAATTCAAAAATAAAATAATAAAAATTATCATCGCGGCACGGACGTTTACGTAATTTCACGTTAGACCCGGTGTAGTTAATTATCTATTCGTACACAGGATCAAGCTTTGACGTGGCGTTATTAGCATCGAGGTAATTAGGACGACATTTCTACCACGCGACATATCTATATATTCGTATGCACGCATACGCGTTGCTGAAACGCATAATACAAACGGGCATCGGGTACAAGCGAGAACCGAACGGGTGTGAGTCAGTTCGAAGAGCTTCGCCTATAGTACAAAACATCGGCGTATTCGTGGTCCAAACTCCTCGGACGGATATATAAACCTGTCTACGTGTCACTGTCTCTCTCTTTCACCCTCTCTTTCCCTCGCTCTCTCACTCACTCTCTCTCTCTCTCTCTCTCTTTCCATCGGTTCGCGCATTGGTCTCTGGTATCAGGCGAACGTCACGTGTACGTGTCAAAATCAATATTTGGCGTCACTGGGTTATGATAACGCGAGAGAGAGAGAGAGAGAGAGAGAGAGAGAGAGAGAGAGAGAGAGAGAGAGAGAGAGAGAGAGAGAGAGAGAGAGAGAGAGAGAGAGAGAGAGAGAGAGAGAGAGAGAGAGAACGACGTCGGTGGTTTGCCTCGTTGCGTATACATGATATATATATAGGTATATATGTATATAAGGCATCGTCTCCCTGCCTGCCTGTCGAGCACATTATACACACGCCTATCTTGTTGCGCTTTTAGGTACGACAAATGCACGTTATATATCGCGATTTTGCCTCCCATCCGAACGCCTATCTATCTGCCTCGTACTCAACCCGCTGTCTGCGACTGTCCCAGAGCACGTGCACCCCCCACCCCCAGTTCTTCTTCAGCTCGTGTCTATATATATATATATATGTATATATATAAAGCCGGTATCGTATTCTCGTTGCAGTTCTCGCACTCTTCGTTCGCTTTCGCAGAGACGTACAACGCTATATAATACATAAGTAACGCATATACATTTACGTTCGAGACGCGTCGGACGAAAATCGTGGCCGGATACGCGCTCGTGCGGACGCGAGATCGAACTATCGGGTTTCGATCGAATCGTCGAGCGATTGGCGTTTTACACGGGAACGACAATACGATACTCGTCACAAAGTTAATCAGCTCTCGTCGGAATTCCGGTGACCGCGAAATTTGGCAGGATTTGTTTGATCGGTAACGATAAAAATCGTGCGAACGATTTTTCCAACGTTTTGATACCGCGAAACGTTGATTGTTCGATGGGAGTGTGGAAAGGGGAATTTGTCGAGCGGATGAATTTTTTGGACTCGGTATCGACGATCGTCGTATCGGCACGCGATTTTATTTTGTCGACGGCGACCGATTTCGTTATTTAACGAATCCGAGCGTTGAGAGGATTTGCGGGGGATGGAATTTGCAATTGTAGGGGTTAATTCCTGCATCTCCCTCTCTCTCTCTCTCTCTCTCTCTTTTATACACACTTTCTATTTCTCTCGCGCTATCTCTCGCTCGCTCTCTCTCTCTCTCTCTCTCTCTTTAGCCTCCCTCGCCGTCTCTATATCTCCGGCAAGGAGAGTTTCGAGCGATTCTAGGTTCAACTTGTTGCTTCGAGCGAGCGCCAGGCAGCCTTGATACTCGCCAACACCTCATTAGATAACCCTCCGGTATACTATATAACGTCTACGCGTTATATATCACTATCATCGAGCATCGAGCTCGGTGATAAGCGAACAAAAAAAAAATACACACCATTTTCATAATCCTCTAAAAAGAAAAAAAAATCGTTCGATCGCGATCGAGTGATCGCCTGCCCAAAATCATATTTCTGAACGAAATAATAATCCCTTACAACCGACGTATACGTTCCTCGAAATTGTCTTGGGCATGAAGCTCGAATAAAAATGAAAAAAACCACAATTTTCCATTTGAAAAAGTAAGTGCGAGATAAGAAAATAAAAAACTAAAAATAATAAAAAAAAAAAAGTAAAGGAGCTGTAACGGGCGCGTAGCGCGTTACCATGGTGAGCCGGATGGAGGAAGGGCGAGAGAGCTCGCAGGGGGAGGCGGGGGGAGATTGCGATGGGGGCGTATATAAGCAAAGGAGATAGAAAAGGAAGAAAGATGGACGAAGGAAGGTGCCCACACACACACACGCGCGCGCACACGGAGAAGAGAATTTTGTAGACCACGTTGCGATATTGCAAATTACGAGCTCCCGGGAGGTCAGGCCATAAACTTCCGGCTTTGGGCGCGCGCAACAGGGGAAGAAGTTGCAACGCGCTTTCCTACCCCTACCCATCTAGGTACTACCCTTATCTATATATAGGTAACAGTCGAAGATTCTCTCTCTCTCTCTCTCTCTCTCTCTCTCTCTCTCTCTCTCTTTCTCTCTCTCTGTCACTGTTTTACCGTTCTCGCCCAACCAGACGATCGTCGTCACGAGAAGTAGGAGAGGAACCTCTCGCTCGCACACCACTATCGAACATCCCACCGTGTTCTTCCACGCATTTTCCGGGGAATGGAGGGGTAGCGGTGTGGCTCGCGACGAACGCGAAAGAAAAGAGTGTGTGTGAGAGAGAGAGCGAGAGAGAGAGAGAGAGAGATGTGAGTGAGGAGGAGCGCGTCAGGTGCGGGCGGGCAAGTAAGAGGGATGGGATGGGGATGAGATCGTGTAACGAAAGAGGAGAGAGAGACTTCACTCGTGCACACAGGGACGCGACGCTTTCTCGATATACATTGTATATATATATATATTATAAGTACAAAGCGAAGCCGAGAGGGACGTAAGTTTGGGGAGGTCGAGACGCGTTATGGTGGGAAAACGTCGAGATCGTGGAAAGGGCAAAAGGAGGTTGCAAGGCGTCGCAGGGTTTTCGACAAAGTGCAAAAAAAAAGAAGAAAAAAACAAACAAAAAATGGTCGGGGTTCGAGTCGGGTAAAGGGACGGAAAGAATAAAGAGAGGAGGAAGGACGAAGTGGCGAAAAAAAGAAGAACGGATCACGAGAGGGTTGAGGGCGCGCTGTGTCGAGAGGTGTCGGTGGTCCGGAGAGGGATGAAAAAAGAAAACGAGCGAGGGAGAAACAGGTGGGACGTGGTTCTGAGAGAAGGAGGAGGAGGAGGAGGAGGAGGCGGGGGAAAAAAGGAGGCAAGAAATGGAGGATGGCAATATCGAAAGAGGGGTGTAAGAACACTGAGAGGGTGAAATTAAGAGGGTCGGGTGAGGGGTGTGGCGGTGGACGAAACGGAGCGTAATAAAGAAAGACGAATAGTGGGATGAATGTCGAAAGGGAGGGTGGGGGAGGAAGGGAATGCAATGGATGGAAGGGAAAAAGTGGATAGTGGGAGTAAGACGAAAGAGCGAGAGAGCTGAGGCAAGATGCAACGAATAAAAGAGAAAGAGAAATTGAGTGTGGGAGAAAGATTGAGAAAGAAAGGGAGAAGAGAGAGAGAGAGAGAGAGAGAGAGAAAAAGAAGAGGGGCGAGAGGGCAAGTGGGTGCGAAGCTTTGCGCTCGCGCAACCCTTCTCTCGGGAGTGGTGCTGATGTCTTCTGGCAACGAACTATATAGTTTGCCGGGCCACGGAAACCAGCCAACTCATTATATATATATATATATATATATATATATATAGTAATACTATGCGGTATATATATATATATATATACCGCATAGTATTACTGTGTATTACCGCGCGCGGTAGTGTGGGAGGCTTTTCTGGCGGGGCACTTTACCGCACCATCGACGTCTGGTTCTCCCACGAGCACCTACTCAGTGGTACTTTGCTATTTCTATCGGGTTTTCGAAACCGCAAAGGGATAAAGGGAAGGTGTTCTCCCGGTTTCTTTGCTTTTCACAGAGAAATATGTATACAGATATATATATATATATATATATATATATGGGGAGATGCATGCGTGTTCGTCTTTGAGCGCCTCTCGTACTTCGAGAGTACGGGTCGATGCACGAGTGTATGCTTTCTTCGTGCGTTACACTTTGATTTCGCTCATTGCGACGTTTTGAGAATAGCAATTAGCACGCGCGATATGATTCTTATTTTTATTCCCTTTTTGTGAGCGAGACTCGAAGTTTAACGAAACAAAAATAAATAAATAAATAAACTTTTTAATTTTTTATTCCGTTGATTCGATCGATGGTATGTTAATTAATGGGTTCTGGATGAAAAATATTATAACGTGACGAAAGATCGTTTATTACTCGAGGAATGGGTTTTTTTTTTTTTTTAGGTGGTTCAACGAAATTTAACGGGAAACGTTTTACCGTGTCTGTGAAAATAAACGTCGTGTACAGCGAAGCGTCGTTTACGTATCTTCTATAGTCGTCGAACTTCATTAAAGACAACGTGTAATCCCACGTGGAAGTTTAACTTCCCAATTTATACTTTTCCCTGCTTACATCGGGAGACGTTTTGCGTTCGCCTCGACTGACTCTTCCCCGTTTCTTTTTTTTTCTTGATTCGCTACCGACCGAGCGATATCCGTAAAATATAGACTACGTACCGGATCGTATAGACCTTGTTCGCTCGATTATTTATACCAAATTTATTATCCTCGTGTCGAAGATTTTTCTTCTTCATCGTTTACGATCGATAGATTTTAATAGGATTTTAATTACCTACGTACGATCGATCAATTTTTCCCTCGTTATACGTTATACGTATCGACCTATCGAATTATTTATCAATGAAATTCTTTAATGAGAAATGAAACGTTGATGTAATTCGTGCGTAAATGTTTACGCGCAATTAACTCATCAACTTTGATTGAATCGAGTCACGTGGTCGAAATCGGTACTTCGCATACTCCGGCAAACGTTACGTATGTACTTAGTGTTGAAAAAGCTCGGTATACGCGTGTTCAACTATTCCCATAAGTTACTTGACAAATGTAAGCTGGTGTACGAGAGGCAGTAAGTTAGGGGTAGTGCGAGAACGAGAGAGAGACAGAGAGAAAGAGATGAGAGCGTGAGAGAAGAGAGAGAGAGAGAGAAGACAGAGACAAGAGGAGAGTTGGAACAGAGTGGAAGAGAGGAAGCGAGAACTTCAGCGACGCGCACACCAATAAATGGTAGTAGACGGTGTACATAGATATCTATCGCATCTTCTATCGCAACAGATGCCTGTTGCTACGCGGCCGAGGTAGGGCACGGTGCCGGATGGCACTGGCTCCTATATATACTCTCTCTCTCTCTCTCACTCTCTTTCTCTTCCCTCTTCCTCACTCTCTATCTCTCTTTCTCCTTCGACAACCCCCCAGCTCTGTTGGCTTTTCGACTACGGCCAACTTTTCAACTCTCCTCATCGTGCTTAAACATTTGCTGTCTGTCTGTCTGTCTGTCTCTCTTTCTCTCTCGTTCGTTTTCTCTCCCTTTCTATTCGAATTCAACTGTTAATTTTAACATTTCTATGCTGTATCGAACGTTTAGTTAATTCACGCTCACGAATGAGAATAAAAACGACGAATTTTATTTACGATCGAATAATCGATAATTAATGAAAAATAAAATAAAAATTTAAGTAAGAAATTAATGTACGTCCAATTTTTTAATACAAGGAAAGAAGAAAAAAAAGAAATTTGGAGAGGTTTTTTATGATTGTGAATATTTATTTTGTAAAGCCGAGTATCGTTGAAAGCCCGAGCCGTAGAGTCGCGATTTTTCGAAAATTTTGCTGAAAGGAAATAAATATAACCTTAGAGAGAGGGAATGGTGAGTTATCGAGGAGAGTTGGTCACCCTAACCTACCGTAAATCGAAGAAGCGCCGAGACACACCCTTGTGAGAAGGTATTTGTGGTACTCAAAGTGTGAGAGAAGAATCCTCGGCAAAACTACCCCCGAGAAAGCTTTTCTCGGTAAGTTCGTTCGGAAAAATATTCGTCTGTCTAGAATTAGTCCAGACGAGAGTACCTCTGTTTTCTGCCCTTACGTTACGACGCTTCGACATTTTTGTCATCAAAAGCTCTTCGTTCGATTTTCAGCTGAAGTTCCACCTCACTCGATCCCTTTGTCCATTACGAACAAGGCAAAATCTTCGAGTCAAGATTTCGTCCTATAACCATTCCCTTGACCCTTTTCTCCTTCGTTGCATCACCCTTCGATCATCCCTCGTTCAACCACCCTTGCACAGCAAGGACGCGAAGTACAAGGTTCTTCTTTGCCCTTTATCGCATTATCGATTCCCGGATCGGTCTCCAACTTTCGTTCTTCGTCCTCGTCAAGCAAATCTTACCTGTTATGAATAATTTCAAACGCAAATTAGCGATCCATTAAAAATCGAACGTAATATCACGAGTGTATAAAATAGCATTTTACGCGATGGTTTTCGTCGCATCGGTTGGTCGTACAAAACTGTAGAAATGGTCCAGCAGTGAAGAGGGGGTTGAAGGACGTCGGAAGCTCAGAAACGTTTTCTTTCTCTCTATCTCCGCGAGAACGGTCGCCCAGCTTCTCCGAGAATGTGTATAGCGACACTCACACACACATATACACACGCATGGGCGATTGCACGCGCACATGGTGTGGAGCAGGTACGGACGCCACAATGGAAGACGCCGTGGCATATCAGTAGACCAGAAAAGAGAGAGAGAGAGAAAGATAGAGAGAGATAGAGAGAGAGAGAGAGAGAGAGAGAGAGAGAGAGAGAGAGAGAGAGAGAGAGAGAGAGAGAGAGAGAGAGAGAGAAAGAGGGAGGGAGAGAGACGAAGCGAGAACACGATGCGAAAGAGAGCGTTAGACGAAAGGAGATAGAGAGACCCCGGCAACGCCCATTTTTTGATAAGCTAGTTACCCGCCACCCTGCACCACGACATACACGTAGGCAGAGACACACACACATAAAGAGGGTAGTTGCGAGGAGGAACGTAGAGGGTCGGAGAGGAAGGAAGACGAAGAAGAGAAGGAGGATGAGGAGGAGTAGAGGGTGCGAGGAGTGAGAGAAGCGAACCCGCTCCTGTGCCCACCCCCCTCCTCCTTCTCACTCGCGCAACCCCCTCCGGCCCTCCACCAGCCCCCTCTCGCACCTTGCCCTTTTTCCACCGCGCCCTAGTCGCCCTCTTGGTGCATTTCGCACCGACGTGCGCAGTTGGTGCAACAGAGACTGAGAAAAAGTCCAAGAGATACAGAGAGGAGGGTGGCACGAGACGGGAGAGGAAAAAGGAGCGAGAGACAGAGAGACTCGCTCGAGGTTAGCTTGGTTACGTGTGAGCGAGAGAAATAAAGGGTGGGTGAGAGACAGAGAGAGAGAGAGAGAGGGTTGGAAAAAGACGGATATGAACGTGGGAGCGAGAGAAAAAGAGCGGTGGAATAAGCGAACGAGAGGGTGATGGAGCGACGTAGTGTAGGGAGAGAGAGAGAGAGAGAGAGACGGAGAACCCAATGAAGAAGTAGAGGGAGCGAGAGAGAGAGAGATAGAAGAAGTGGAGGGAAAGAAGTATAGGAGGGTGTGGAAAAGGGTAACGGGGACCGGCGAGCCGCTTCCACGTAGATCAATAACTGCATAAAAATAAAGTGAGGCTCTGGCCCGTTACCTTTAACCCACCGAGAGGCGCCCCTCTGCCTTTTTCGTCCGAGAGTCCGTCCGCTAAACTCTCGCTCGCTTCCTCCCTCTCCGAAACCCCCTACTCTTTCTCACTCGTTTCTCGTCCTTCTTTCGGTTTCGTCGTATCTAACGTTTTTTTCTCTCTTTCTCCCTCTTTCTCTCTCTCTTTCATTTTTTATTTCTTTTTCATCCCTAGCCACTTCCCTTATTTCTCCTAGTCTCTGCGTCCTGGTTTCACCCACAATTTCACCCCTCTCTCTCTCTCTCTCCCTCTCTCTCCATTCGACTCGCTCTGTTTATTTCTTACATCCTTCTCGCATCTTCCTGGAAGGACTTGATGCGTAGCTTCTTCCCCTTCCTCTGATCATCTCGTTCGCTCTTTCTCTGTCTCTCTCTCTCTCTTTCTCTCTTTCGGTTCATCACTCCTACGCAGCGTCCTCCACCCCTGCCCCTTGCAATTCAACAGCACCATCTCCCAACCTCGAACTACACGTTTCTCCCAACCCTTCGTGGAGCGACTACCCCCAAAGACTACCCGTATCTATCCGTCTGTTTCCATCTCAGTCGCGTACTTTCATCCTCGCGCTTTCTTCCTTCACTTCAAACTCTGCTTATTTTCCAACTGGGATTCAGGGGTTATTGCCTGCATTTTCTTAAGGGATGAATTTTACGAACTCACGAGGAACGAGAACCGGGCTCGAGACAAGGGTTGTTGATCAAACGAGAGTCGACTCTTCGACAAACGTTTTTTTTTCGATATAATTAATTAAATCTTCGTACTTCATCCCTTTATAAACGATGAAGAAAAACAAAATAAAAACGAAAGAAAAAGAAACAAAAAAAAACATCGAACAACAATCCTCATCCTTTATACGAGACTCGCACTTTCCCTTTGAATTTCTTTCGTTCTATCGTTTTCCGTTCGATGTCACGCTCTCTCTCTCTCTCCCTCTTTCTCTCTTACGCTGTTTTACTAGCCTCCCTTCGTCACGTCGCTTCCGCCGTTTTCGACACAGAAGTATAGATAAAACAGGCGATTGGGACGAGGGGAATAGTCGTGCTCGGGTGTCGATGTTACCCGCTACCGATAAATTTTATTCGAACACTCGTAAAAGCTGTTTCTCGTGCAGCTGCGACGATCTTCGTGAAAGGGCGAGCAAGGGTGGTGGTGGGGTGTGACCAGGAGGTAGGGAGAGGGATGAACGGGTGCTCAGGAACTTTCTTACAGTTTGTTATAGATTTTTCTCATTCCCATTCTCTATTCTCATTCCTTTCGACCTTATATTCGTTATCCACCCCCCCTCCCCCCTCCCTCCCTGTCTTACGATCAATGCCACGTTTTCTTATACATTCACCGTCTTTCTCTCCGTCTCACCCTCCGAAGTCTCTATGCAACCCTCCCGCTATGACGAGAAGATCTCTCGAATAGTCGTACTTAAGTTCGTTCGGGCAACGAGGCTGCCCACCCCCCTTCCCTATCTAGTTATCGCTAATTACCTCGCTCGTTTGTTCCCCCCGATTCATCGAGCGGCCATTGAATTTTACCGCTTTTTCGCAAGCTAACAAAAAAAGTAAAAAGCGCGAAGATATCGAAGTAACGCGAAACGAAACGAGCGTGAATGTTTTTTTTTTTCATTTATTTTTCGTAAAATAAACAAATCAATAAAATAATTGTTATCGATAAAATAATTGAAAAATTTGGTTTCTAAATGTTTCGTCGTATCGAAAAATTTCGTTAACGAAGATTTTCTTGTATTGTTTCTAGCATTCTTGGAAAATTGCTCGACGAAGTTAGGGCGGGGATGGGGGGATGATTGGATGATTTTTTCGAAAGAATCGTAAATTCCGTATTTTCGAAGCGAAACTCGTCGTCTGCATGCGCGACTCGTTACACGAATAAGAGTCGTGCGTACTTTTCGCGTACTTTCCGAGTAAAAAATTAGGCGCGTGCGGAAGTCAATTGTGACCGCGTGTGTGTTCGAACGACGACGACGACGACGACGACGATGACGATGACGGATTGGCTTCGAGGAAACAATTTTACGCGCGCGCACACACACACACGCACACACATACGTAGGCCACTTACCTCGTGTCTTTTCAAAACAAATGTTTTCTTTTCAAACCCTTCTGCCTCGCGAATAACGTACGCATCGTGGGTTCGTGCAGGAAAAAAAAACAACTGAAAAATAAGCATTACACGCCGAGGCAATACCAGTCGATATAACGCCGCGAGTCGAACCCGAAGTAAAGTATTTGTGCGAAAGCCTCGGCACTTATCGTCCGGGAACCTAGTTATTCCGAGGGAGAATGATTTTTTACCGTTCGTGTTAAAAAACGAAAAATCATCGGTGTACGCCACGTTCTCATATTTTTCCTTAAATAAATGAAGAACGAAAAATGTTCGAAAAAATAAAATAAAAGAAAAAACATTTTTCGTCTTTTTCAAAAATTTCAGAATAATTTCTTTAAATAATTTTATACTATTTATTCGTGCAAATATTGCTGAAACTTGTTCACGTAAAGTCGATAAAAACGAACGAACACGTGTCGACACGTTTTCTAGCCAGAAATCATGCGGGAAACAAAATCTCAGTTTACGAGGTAAAGGGGGTGGGAAGAGAAGTGAAGGGGTGAGGGTGGGGGTGAAAATTTTACAAAACGCACAAAGAATGTAAGGTGTACGAGGTATAAAGAAGGATGCAGGAGGCGTAAGGTGCATCAGCAGAGCGAGAAGATGGTCGCGAAGTGGAACGAGGTAAAAATAAAAATAAAAAAAGGAGAAAAAAAAACGTCGAGCCAGTGTCGAGGGTAGGGGGTTTGGTCGACGTCTCTCGGATCTTGCTTTCTCGTAGGAAAGCAATTTTCACGCTGTCGGTAATTTAGTGGCGTGCGAATAAAGGGGTCGCTGTTACTGCCAGTGCAAAAGGTATTTCCGTATATTCACGCGCGCGAAAAGCCTCACTGGTGCACGCATCTTCGGACGAACGTCGCGAGAAGGGAAGAGAGAGAGAGAGAGAGGAGAGGAAGAAAGATACACCGGGAAAGAAAAAAGTGGAAATTTTCATCCCCTCTTTGGCCGGACTTTAAGGCGAACGAAAGGGAGGAAACACGATCTCCCTGGGTTGTCGTTTTGCGAGCCAAGTTAACCCTGTAGGTATAGCAGGGTACGCGAAGTTCCCTTTCTACCCCCTCCAACCCCTTTTTTTCTTGTTCTATCTTTCTCTCTCTCTCTTTCTCTGTTTCAACCCGCCCAACCCATTACGTCTACTACGTACAGGTAGTAGACACCACTACCAAAGTCACTATACGAGACGCAGAGCACACGGTCTGAACGAAGGCTGTACGGTATAACCGCCGGAAAGTGGGTATTACATTCTCGTAACCGGAATAGAAAACGATTTTCTAAGGGACCGGAGCCAACATAGTCAAGAGCGAAAGAAATGGGGTTTGGAGTTTTAGCGGGATAAAGACAGACAGTGAGAGAGGGAAAAAGAGAGAGCGAAAGAGAGAGAGAGAGAGAGCATTAGGTAAGCATGGAGAGGCCGAGAGAGAGAGAGAGAGAGAGAGAGAGAGAGAGAGAGAGAGAAACGATGGCAGAAACAGTTCAGTAAGGGGAAAAAAAGGATTATGTCCGTCGTCTTTAGCGGACATTCTTTTAAGCGGGTTAATTATACGGTTACCGAGACTCCGTGTAAGAATCTCTTCGACCATGTCGCGTTTTCTATTAGAATCGTAATGGGGGTCGAGTAAAAATACAAAATTTCAAATTCCCGACGGAAAAAGAAAAATTACGTTCTTCACACGTGATATTTTTGCATCTTCTCGAAGCGAGAGTGAATTACCGTGGCGGGGGAGGGGGGGGGAGGTTGCGGCATTACGTAGAATAGTTAAAAGCGAGTCACTCGAGATCTTTGGGACTTGGTGCAGTTTAATTGCAAAGTTGCACTTTGGGGTGCTTTTACATTTTTTTGTAGAGACCGAGAAGCCAGAAAGAGAGAGAGAGAGTCCACGCAGTTAGCTGTGCTTTCCTTCTCGTCGCTCGAAACTTCTCGAGTGCGTTTTCCCACAAGTCTGAGATTCGTACGTATTTTCATTTTTTTTTTCGCCACTTTTTTTTTTATAGCCGAGTTATTCGCGAATGGAAAATCTTAACGAGATGAATTGCGACAAATTGCGTGCGGACCACGCGTGAGTTTCGCTCGAGGGGGGGGGGGGGGGGGGGTGCAGAGGCCAAAGGCGAATCTCGCCGAGGGACGAATTCTCGAAAAAAATATCAATCTTACCTTTGGATAAGCGTCGTTATAGGAAATTAATGAAAAATCTTTGTGTCGAATATGAGAATTAGAACGTGGAAAAAAAACATCTTTATTTAGTTTTTTTTTTCAAGACCCACTTTTTCTCATTTTCTCGTGATAAGCACGCGCCTTCTACAGGCCGAGTGTCTACCGTGCGTATACCTAAGAAACTCGCGACAAAAGCTGAAAAGAGGAAGATGTCTACGGGACGTGAAACTGCGGTTATAAATTATTTCCAGTTTCGCGTCGGTGACTATATGCGAGAGAGAGAGAGAGAGAGAGTGAGTGTGTGAGGGAGAGAGAGAGCGAGAGAGAGAGAGAGAGCGGAGGTCTGAGCAGTGCCTTTATAATACGCGAGATAGAGAGAGAGAGAGGGAGACGGAACGTGGGTGCACGCAGGAATAGCGAGAGGAAGACAGAAAGAAAAAAACAAAAAAAAACCATTTGCCAACAGGAAGGAAGTTGGCGATACGACGAGAGCCAAAATTATCAAAAAATCTTTCCTAAAATCAAAACCACCCTCCCATAAACATTAACACAAGCACGAAAAAATGTTTCGTTCGAATTATTCAACCTCGAAATGAAAATATCCATTAAAAACTAGAACAATCGTATCTAATTATAATAAAAATATTAATTAGCAATTCAGGGAAAATAATGAATTTTCGAAAAAAATTTAAAAAAAAACAACATATAAATAATAACACGATGAAGATTGATGAAGAAAAAAAAACGAAAAGAGGGTCGCTGTGGTCGGTACGGTGGGCGATTCAACCTTCGCAATACATAAATCACGCGTTAGTGGCTTCGTCGTGGTGGCTCTGCGTTAGGGTAGGTCAGTCTCGATGAGGTGGGCCTGTCTACACTGACGTACACACACACACACACACACACCCACACACATACACACGAGTGCAGACATACGCACAAAATATACAGAGACAGAGGCGCGTACATTGGGGCGAGCTTACCCGACCGCGAGGGGTTGAAAGTTTAAGGGTGAACCGAGGGGAAGCGAGAGCGCGTCGTTCTCTCCTTCCAACGTTCTACTTCACATAGAAACTACCAGTTCAACCCTTCCCCCTCTTTCCCCCCACGGTCGACCCTCTAAATGCAAGAGAAGCACCAGAACCACGTTGTCGACTGGAGACACGCGAATTTAGGGTGGGTCGTCGCCCACGCGAGACCTCGACTACGAGCGGCCCTTCTACATACCCCAACCCTTCTTTTGCCCTAATCCTCCGTCGTCGTCGTCGTCGTCGTCGTCGTCGTTGTCGTAGTAGTCGTAGTCGTCGGCACCCTCGCTCACGCACCTGTCTCCCCTACCACGATTTGTACGAACTACCCCCGGACTTATAAACACACACACGCATAAACACATGCTTATACAATATACGTACTATGTGTATATACGTATGTAAAATCCGGGCGCTGTCTACGTACGTACTCGAAAAAGTACACTCAACGTAATTCATGTGTTTTCTTTTTTTTCGTTATCTTTTTATTTCTCTTTTTTTTTTACGTCGATGGTTGCATTCACGATTGTTTAAAAAATTTAACTCGACGCGCCTCGCGTTTTTTATTTTCATTACGTTTCTCTCTTTCTCTCTCTCTCTCTCTCTCTGTGTCTTTTGTTTTTTTTTGTTTTTTTTTTGTTTTTCGTTCATTCGTACTTTTCTTTTCTCAACGACCGTCGCTTCGGCAATGACGTGTAATTTTATAGTTTTTCAGAAATTGCATGCAAAGGTAAAAAAGGTAGAACAAAAAAAAAAAAGCAAACGACACGTATGCTAATTACGAATGTCTGCGGGGAGAGAAAGTTTGCCCCGTAATCGAATGTAGAACGAGAGTTTGCGAACGAACGCAATGGGTAGGTTGGTAGCCGGGTGGTGAACGAGTAACGTGCGGAGTGGGGGCAGTGGACAGGGGGTTGGTGGAGCACTCTACTAAAGGAGGCAAACAAATTTCGCGTACCGTTGCCCGTTGCACTTTTGTTGCAGGCGTTGCGTCGATAAAGAGCGCCTGGCCACGGTCCGAGGAGCATGCGTTGCTTTCGACGAACTGTGTAATAATGGCCGAAGCTCGCTTCGCGTGATCGTTATCACATTTCGGGAAGAGAAATTACCGGGTTGCGATTAGTCCGCTCCGTGGTTTCCCCTACAGCCAGGAGAGTTTGGGGCTTGGAAAAATCACCCCTCTTTCCGTACACGCGTCTGCTTAAATATATCTATATACGATCTACGAAATAACACGATGAACATACGAATATGACATTGTCATGTTGAACATGTCGTTCGCATAAAAAAAAAAAAAACGAGCGATCGAGACAATGGAGAGAGAGAGAGAGAGAGAGAGAGAGAGAGACAGGGACTAGGGTAGCCTGGAGGGGGATGTGCGAGGGTGGTGAATGATACAAAAAAATCCTTCCAAGAGGAAAATAGAAAAATCCGTGGAAGGGAAGGATAAAGGAGAGAGAGAGAGAGAGAGAGAGAGAGAGAGAGAGGAGAGAGCGGATGGCGGAGGCAAACCCGGAGAAACTACGAACCCTATACCCAGGCCTGTTTGTGGTCGCGCAAAGAACCCCGGAAGTGAACACACGGAGAATCTATAACGGGATCGGCTTGAATGGGTTTCAAATCAGGCGCATGACTATCACCCGTATGCCCATTGAGAGCTCGAAGAGGCAAAAAGAAAGGGAAGGAAGAAAAAAAAAACAAGGAAAAAAGAAGAAGAGAGGAAAAAGGAGGTGGGGGGGGGGGGGGGTTGGGAAGAGCGCATAGAGCAAATAGGAAAGCAACGAGGAAGAATGAGGCGGGGTGCGGTTGAACGGGCGGGATGGAAGGTGGGGAGGGGGAGAAGGGCAAGGGTTGAGGAATTGCGAGGACGGGCGAATTTAATGCAATCCCCGATTTCGCGTTTCGTGTTCCATGCAAAATCTATGCATAAACTTTTGTAATTCAAATAACAATAATAATAATAATAATAATAACAATAATAATGATTTTATCACGAAATAAGAGAATTAATAAATATGTAAAATTTCGCCTCGTAAAATACGACATGGATCGCGGGGTGGCTCGAAGTCGTAGTAGTAGCGACCTAAAAAAAATGAGAAAGGAAGAATCGGCAATGCGCGAATGCAAAGGGCCCTATCGAGTATTATTACGTGAAGGAAGAGAGAGAGAGAGAGAGGATGAAAAAATATAGGTAGACATTCTGTGATATCCGTTGAATACACGAAGAGAGAGGGATGAGCAGATGAGTGCGGCGAGCGGAAGCCGAAAGGGGCGCTCACGATTCAACGAACCCTTCGCGCACACGACATATATATATAGATATCGCCTAGGTACATGCATCGTTATACTCGCAACTCCCTCCTCCCCCTCCACCGACCCCCCTGCCACCCTCTTCGGTTCGTTCTACACCGATTCCCCTCGTCCATCCTCCTCCTCGCTATCCACACCCCCTCGTCCACCTCTTCCTGCAACCCCGCTACGTTCGAACCGCCGCCCTTTTTTTTTTCTCTCCTTTCTCGCAATCGCTCTCTTTTCATCGCTGGGCGCTCCCCCCACCCCCCCTACCCCTGTGCACCGGAAAGGGCTCATATACTGACCGGGCAGCCGGTCCAACCGCGACTCGCGGCGTATCTCTTCACTCATTCTACCCCCCTCCCCCCCCCCCCCCCCCCGGACTCCCGCGATATAATGCATTGGAAAATTCTACGCGCGGGCTCGCCACGTTGTGCGTCACTCACGTTTATTATTGGCCCTTTTTCCCCCGTTACTCTCTTCTCCCGGTCTCTTTCTTTCTTTCTTTATTTCGCGCTCTCTCTTTCTCCCCCGATCGTCATTCGGATCTCGTACGCATTGAAAAAAAAAACATGCCCCGTTTCCTATACACTACGGGGTATGGATTTTGCAACCCCTATGATTTTTCACCCCAGCAGTTTTGTTCGTTTGAGAAAAAGAGAAATTGATAGAAGTCGAGCTTGTGTTTGGTGTTTTTTTTTTGTTTTTTTTTTTTTTTCGCGTATCGATAATTATCGTTTGATTTTTGTTTTGGTCAAGTAATTTTTCAATGTTGAAATATATAATTTGCGGATTTTTGTGGAATTTAAGCCTTCCGGTTGGGGATGAATTTTTTTGTTTTGTTTTGGTTTTATCGTTACGACTCTTGTTAATTTTTTGACTACGTCGCGATTAACTTCTCGCCGGTGTTTATACTTGTCGATATGCTCGACGTCGTTGCAGTCTCGTATTAACGAACGGATACGAGCGAGTATCATCGTAAACGGGGGTGTTCGCGTAGGCGCGATAATTAATTCGAAACTCGGCGAATTTTCACGGCGCGCGCGTTCTCTCCTCGACTCGCGCGTAAATCGTTTGATGCGATTCGACTCTGGCGGGGACGGAGGGAAATATACGTCGATAGGTTTGAAAAAACGATCGAGAGTGAGATTTGAAAATGAAAAAATAAAAAATAAAAGAGACAAAATCGATCGAAAGAAGAGAATGCGCGAGAACGCCGAAAGTCTGACGCGAGAGGGAGAAAGAGGGGATGGGGGGCTTATACGTCGAGAACCGTATACTTCCGGAAGTCGAGGGAAAATGCACGTACGTATCTCGAGGAATGTCTATCCTAAATGCGATAAGAAGAATTCGATAGTGCGTTCGAGAGATTCTCAGAGCGAATTTAATCGTTGCGTTCTTTTCATCGGATAGATAACGACTATAACGCGTGGAATCTCGTCTCGAAATTCACATAGGATGTGTAGAACAGGCTCTTACGGGCGCGCTGTTCGTCTATCGAAATTACGATTGCGATTTTTCATCGTAATTTCCTGAAATCGATCGATAATATAAAACGATATTTGAAACAAACAAAAAACACTTCGATCCTGTATTTTCGTAATTCGTATAATGAACGCCGTGGAAAGCTAACGAGGAGGAATCTAGAAACGCCGAGTAAGAAATTCCAAGAATTCGTGCGAAAATGAGAAAATTCGTGATAAATGGTGATACGGGAAATGGAATATGCTTCGAGCAACGCGAAGAGGGGGAGGATGTGCGACGAAGAAGGGAAAATAAGGGTTGTTCGAGGAGACGCCGTGGAGGGTGGCAATAAGAGGGCATGTCGAGAGTGAGCGAAGGCGAAAAAAACGAAAACAGAAACAAAAAGCGTGAAAATAACGTCGACGTACAGGAAATCGAGTCAATCAGCCGAATCATTAATTAGAAACTGCTGGAGAATGGTGTGCTCCCTTTTATCGGGCGGAAATGCTCGTTATTCCTTACGGTATGTGCGTATATACGTATATGGGCCACCCTTGTCGTTTCGAGGGTTGGTAAACGACGAAATCAAAGGAGGAACCATCGAGCGAAGAATCTCCAGGAAATAGTTGCGTTTAAGGAAATCAGGGGATTGTTCACTTCGCGAGATTCGAACGATGAATTTTTTTTTAAATCGATCGTTCGAATACAAAAAATCTGGAATAAATTGGAAAAAAGTGAACTTGGGACGACAAGGAAAAAAAAACACGCGATAAGCGTAATTCGAATTTAACTGAGAGAAGAGAAAATTTACAGAAGTTTTTATTTATAAAAAAAAAAAATGTTGACGGAAACTTTTCCTCTTGTGTTGAACGATGAATTGAATTGCGTAATAAGGCAAATTATTGTCTCGTGACACTAAAACGTTCGAGAATGGTTAAGTGGAGGTTCATTGACCCCCTCGAAGATTAATAATGACGTCCAATTATCATCCCCGACATTAAGGGACGACGCTAGGTATATAGAGAAATATGAAAAAAAAAGAAAGAAAAAAGAAAACGGGTCGAGATGGAAATAAGAATGAAGGGAGAGCTTTGAGAGAGAAACTCTCGCTCGAAGCATTGAAACGCGATGCGCCCCTCACTTCTGTGATACGCTTAGGCATACTAATTACGTGACTGTGGCACTTCTGTGTGCGAAGGGCCGAAGGGAGAGATCGCAACGATATGTATAATGAAACGAGAGGGATGATTATCGCAAGGAATGGGGACGATTTTACAGGGAACTCCGTCGATCTTGCAATTTTTTTTCCCCCTGAAACATCGACCACGATTTCATTTTTTTTTTCACCAAGGACAATAATTTTTCTTCCACACTCTTCTAACAACTGAAAATGATTCGAATAAAATAAATCAAATAAAAATTAAAAAGATCGAATTTCGTTTCGAAAAAATTTCACATAGAAAACAAAATTCCTTCTATATCATGACAATAATTAATTACGAATTTCCATCGTCGATAATGCGATGATAAACATAACGAAATTACGAGAATCGTATTCTCGTTCATAAATTATCGACTTTACCACCGACCATTCAATAATCCGTTGATTCGAATTAAGTAATAACATACTCGAACGTTTCATAGTAAACACATACGCAGACACACACACACTCCGATCGTCAATCAGAGCGAGTCAGGACTACGAGAGCAGCGACGTACGATTCGGCACTTGGAAATGTACAGCGCCTCGTCGTATTTGCGATAATTTAGAGCGCAACCTAAATTAAGAAAGAAAGAAAGAAAAAAAAGCAAAAAAAAAGAACCTGGTATAAAATAAAACGGTAGGTCGGGTGTGTGCTGAAAACGGCAGGCCCGGAATCCGGGGCTGACTTTGCGGCTGGCTAGGCTCGCCGGGTTTCATAAGTGGCGGGCTCACGCACCCCGGAAACCCGGTAAAAGCTGTTACCAGAGTCGTCCGCCTGTGAAAGTATACGTACGTATACACATCTTCGAATGTATGCACATATAATCATAGATATGGGCTATATACGTTATACGTCATATAATACAGTTGCACATAGGTACTCTATATTAAAGACATAGACAGGGGTCTATCATGAATGTATTAGCGCTACGCAGTATTTATATATATATATATATATATATATGAAAAATACGTGCTATATAACCATAGTCAATATTCGAGCGTCTATATAACTATAGTTCGCCAGATCGTCGGCTCACTGACGTTTTTCCGCGCGAATATTACGCGAACGAGCGTAATTCTCCGAGCGTATAAACGACCTCGAGGAATAAACGATCGATGCGCCTGAGACACGTGTGTGTACGTGTTCGTTTTATAAGAAAGCAAACAAATATATACGTATATATATATATTTCGATACTTATACTTAGACTGGAATATCAATGAAAAAAAAAAAAAAAAACAAAAAAAAACAAATAATAATAAAGGCAAAAGAAAACTCGAGGAGTTCTAATTTTTTTCCATCTCCCTCGATAATTTTCTTAGAGCGAACTATCGGGACTTTACGTTCTCATGATTTTGACCTGTCTTGACCCTCTCGATGGTGAAGGGAGTGCATCTTTCTTCTTCTTCTTTTTTTTTTTTCTTCTCTTTTTTTTTAACTATGGCAGAAGTGCATTATCGCGTAAGTAAGACGTGTTTATTACGCTCGCATGTACGACGCCGCGTTCGCCATGCACAATACCATGCATGCCATGGTGAATCTCTCCCTCGGGCGTTTGTGCCGTTGCTGGTTCGTTCGTCCGTCCGTCCGTTCGGACGTACGTTCGACACAGGCTCAAATATATATATGTATACCTACATAAAAAAAAAGATATATATATATATATATATATATATTCTAAGCTCACGATTATAATAATTTTATTTTGCCACATCGGCCTCTGTCCCTTCTTCCGAGTCACCCGGTACGCGTGACGCCGGGTTATACCGGTTAGGCTTTGAGACCCACCAAACAGACCGGAAAATATGCACGCTGCATAATTTAGCGTAGGTACTCTCGCGCGCGGTGGCGAGCGCAACCGCATGGAGACGCGGGCGAGAGAGAGAGAGCGAGAGAGAGAGAGAGAGAGAGAGAGAGAGAGAGAGAGAGAGAGAGAGAGAGAGAGAGAGAGCGAGAGTTTCGCGTAGCACGTGAGAGAAAAAGAGAGCAAAGACAGACATGGGGATATATGGTGGGGGAAAAGAAGAAAAAAAAACATCGAGCTACACACGCATACACACACGTACACACTTGAACACGTATAACCAAACACACGGAGACTTCTTTCATGCACGCGCTCCATTATAGTGCTCTCTTGCCAAATCACAAGCTTTGCCGTCTACGGATGGACGTTAAAACACATTGAGGCCATCCGATCCACCTACTGTCCCTCTCTTTTCGTTGTTTTTTTTTCTGTTTTCTTTTTTCTCTTTTACTTCTCATCTTTTTTTGTCGTTCCTCTGTTTCATTGCCTTTTCTACCTCTCTCTCTCTCTCTCTCTCTCTCTCTCTCTCTCTCGTTCTTTCTCTCGCCGCTGTTTGCCGTCGTTTCGTCTTCGGCTTCTAAGCTTTTTCGTCGCTTCGGAATATCGTAATGAACGTCGATTTCCGTTTGGTCACGGAAACGAGGGAGGGTCAACGTCCTCCTTGCTTATAGATCTATATATATATATATATATATACATATATATATCTATGTATATATATATATTTATATGTATATTTCTATAGTAGGATAGCCGTCTCTTATCTCTCTTTTCCCGCAGAAATATTCCTCGCTCTTTTTTTCGTCTTCGTACTTTTCTTACCCATCAATTTCTTACTCTCTCTCCCCCCCTGTCCCTCTTCTACGATCATATATATATATATATATATATATATATATCGCGGCTAATTCGCGTCCAGCAGACCGTCGTGAGCTCCGACGATACGAAATTGACCGAACGAGAATGTGAGGTCAAAGAAAATTAAGGTCGTTGTCGTTGACGCGGTTGGCCGCACGCGAAACGTTCTCTCTCCCTCTACGCCCCCTCCTCGCTCTCTTTTGCACTCGCGTGCGCGCGCGCGCGTCTCGATCTTTCGGACAATCGTAATACGTATGTATTCGATCCTCTCTCTTCATTTTCTTTGAATTCTTACCGTTCGAATGTTACGAATTAATTTTGAACGAAAAAAAATGAAAAAAAGAATGAAACAAAAATCAAAACAAACCAATTAATCGTAAAGAATAAAAAATGTCAAGTTTTTTTGTTTTCTTTTATTCGCGATAAGTCGTAATCGTCGCGATTACAATGCAATTTTATATCGCGCAATTATCGAGAACAAAGAAAGAATGAAAGAAAGAGAGGGGAAGAATAATAATAATAAAAAAAAAAAAAACATCGAGGCAAAGTGTAATGAGCTTTCTTTTTCCTCGGGGAAACTGCTCGAGTCGAAGTAAAAAATGGAAATTCGTTCGTCGCACGAGGACAGCCCCGAGTAGGAAAAAGCACTAATTTTAAAAACTCTCGCTCCCCCTCCCCCCTCCCCCCACGCCCCTCTCTCGTCTCGTTTAACCTGTAATAGAGTACATAGCCGCGCCCTTCTCTCCACTTTCTCGGTCGTCTCTCCTTCGTCCGTATTATTTTTTTTTTTTTCATTCGTCCCTCCTCGCCCAACCCCCGGGCCCCTAACGCGCCTTTTTCGCTCTTGTTTTACACGAGAGCGCGCGCGGTGGCGGTGCGCCACTTTATACCCGTCCCGCGAGAGAATCCGTTCGACGATCGATTTTACATTCGGCGTGTGCGACGTTGAGGAGGGTCGCGGCGGCGTCGTCGTTGCCGCTGCGGCTCGCGGCGTAAATGCACCGAGTATTTTATACCGATAATATATATATATATATATATATTTTTATCTATCTATATATTGTATATATATATTTTTATCTATCTATATATTGTATATATATATATATATATATATATATAGATAGATAAAACACATATAAACACCGCGCGCACCCTACACTGTAAGAGACCATTATCCGCTTCATACGGGGTGAAACGAAACTACGATATTTTCAGGCCGGGCAGTATGTGCACGTTTTACACGTGGAAACTATGTACACGTAAATGTTTCGGTTTTCGCAGGAGGAGAGAGAGAGAGAGAGAGAGAGAGAGAGTGCGTACGCTCGTCATCGCATGAACGGTGCAATTCTCGACGCACGACGAAGTAGGAACGATGCGACAGGGTCAGTCACCGAATAGGCGAGAAGAAAAAATTCAACAGTAAATAATACGCGGAAGCTCTTTTTGACTCGCTCTCTCTCTCACACAGTTTCTCGTTTTTTACGCGCGAAGTAGATAGGGAACTTCACGCTCAGACGTCGAACTTTCGATCCCGTTTGCTCTGAGAATCGATCCGTGGACGAATTTCATCTCGACAGAGACATTTTAGCTTGAAATCTCTACTAAATTTGTAAATAATTCGCTAAATCGAAGACATTTTTTTTTATTGTCGATAAACGATGATAAAAATGATCGAAAATCATTGACAAATTTGAATATTTTTGAAGTATGGTTAACGACTCGACAGATGTAATTTTTTTTAAAAGCTAATAATTCCATTGTTTTGTGTCAAAGTTGAAGAAAAATATATTACACGTTTAATTCGTAGTCGCGAGCTAATCGTGGTTTTCGGAAACGAAATAAACGATCCTACGCGTAATAAAATATTTCGCGGCGCGTCACGACGGATTATTCGCGGTTTCGCGGACGAGAGAAAGAAAGCGAGCGACGAGAAAAAGAGACAAAACTCGACCGAACGGCCGGGTCTCTATATTTAACGATAAAAAGTGTACCGCGTCAATGACCTTAATGCGGCAACGAGCACCGTGTATCTTTCAGCACGAAACGCCATTGACGGTGGTGTGCTCTGTGCTCTGTGCTACGGAGCCAGTCCTCGCCCAACTCGGGAGCGAAACGCCGTATAAAAACGACACACACACATATGAAAAAAAATACACACACGAATATATATATGAGTGTGAAGAGAGAGGGAGAGAGAGAGAGAGAGAGACTGAGACCAAAAGTACAGACTACGGGGGCGCGAACGCTTCGATGCACGCGTCAAGAGACCCGCGAACGAGCGACGTCCCGTACGAATTAAAAAAAAAACAAGAAAACAAAATAAAAAGTATAGAAAAAAAAAAATCAAGCGTTACATTCGCGAGTTTCTCTCTTTCTCTTCTTCAACGTCCGTTCGCGACTTTTGATCCCTTACCGTTTCCCATCCACTGCCGCGAATTCGTGTCACGGTCGCAATTTTGCGACTCTTTTTTATTATTTTATTTTATTTTTTTACAACCATTGTAAATGTTTTTTTTTGTGTTTTTTTTTATTAGTTCTTTCGCATTGTCATTATTTGGTCATCCCGCGCTCGACGCGACGCCGTCGCTTCGTCACATCGAGCACGAATTAAACGGTGCAACGACGTCGAGAATCGGGAAGGTTTTTTTTTTTCGCGAAGTTTGTTTCTTGTTTGTGCTTTTTCTTTTTTTAGTCTCGTTCCAACGCGAAAATGAGCAACGCTTTCGTATATTTATAGAGAAATGTTCTAATTTCCTGTATTTAGTACGCAATTTCTTATGGAAATAACGTCGACGGCGTATAATTTATATCGACGCGAGAAGATTTCCACGATCTCGATTTCTCGATTATAATTACGGCGGATTAGTGACTTCGAAAAAGCTCGCTTAACGATCGGAACGTTAACGATCAGTTAGGACAGTACCTACTCGCCTTATATATGGTTGTACGACGTACGAACGAAAACAAATTAAGAAAATAAAATCAATCGGGCAATATCGGTGGATAAATATATATATGAGAAATCTGAGAAGCGAATTTTTGCTTCGATCGAACGTACGAGAGACTCGTCGTTCTTGAATTGAAGAATGATCGAAGAAAAGAAATAAAAGAAGAGAAAAAAAAATTAAATAAATAAAAATAAACAGAAAAATAGAGGGAAAGCAAAAAAAAAAAAAGAAAAATGCCGGCCGCCCAAGTGCACGGATGCATGGAAGCGCGACGCACGGATATATCGCGGTAAACCGGTTATGAAAAACGAGCGTTCCCTCCGAATGTATTATGTGCGTCACGCGCGCTTATATTCGCATTTCGTCGTCGTCGTCGTCGTCGTCGTCGTTGTCGTTGTCGTTGATCGCGCGCACCCGGCTTGTTTTTTCGATAACCATTATCATCATCGTCATCATCGAATTCAAATGATGAATGCCGCGAATAAACGAGAACGCGCGTATATATTAATACGTACATATATATATATACGCTGGAGATATAATCGCGCACTCGACGAAGAAAGAAGTCTCGTTCAAATATAATTTGGAAAACATTTTTTTCTCGATGAGAATTAAAAATTTGTTGAATACAAAATTCGATTAAATTAAAAATATGTATAACGGAACAATAAAGTCTCAGTTATTTCGTTATCGAAACGCGGAAACCCGGACGCGTTTCGCGTATTGATTATTCGCGGTCGATCTAAATTTAGAAAGAAAAAACAATTTCCACGTATCTTCCAACATTTGCAAAATCAAATATGCATTATCCAGATACGAATTTATGGATAATTATTTTAATTGTCGAGAGAAAAATGTAACGGAACATGAATCGCGCTGGAAGTGCGATTTAATTACTTATCCGCGAGTTCAACTGTGCGTAAGCACGCACGCGACGCGGCTCTCTCTCTCTCTCTCTCTCTCTCTCTCTCGGTTCGCGAATATATTACACGCGTCTAATGCGAATATGTGAGAGCGATGAGACGATGCTGTTTGTTCGTTTTAGGTCAACGACGCGTGGTTTAACGAGAAAAATGAGGGAAGTTAACAAATGCGCACATTCGCTATTTAAATCCATTCATTCCACATTTACTTCGACGAGTTTTTTGATCTGAAGCAAGAAGAACGAAAATCTCATGTCTACATCGTCATAAAAATGTAATATATTCGAATAAAACGAATCAAATTTGTAACCAAGTGCCAATAAAATTTATTTAACTCCAATAATTTAAATTTTCGTCGAACAATTATTTATTAAAAAAATACATCGAATAAAGTAAAAACAAATTAAATAACGTTAAAAATACAATTTATTCAATTCGTACAATATTTATTTTCGTCGAGTTTGATCAAATTTATTAAATATGACAACGTAACGAATCCCGTCGATCGTGCAATACGAAAAATTGCATTAAATTAAATATTTGCTCGAGAATACGATTTTTCAATCGACTGTGCGGTAAAGCAACAAAAAATAAGAACAAAAAAAAGAAAATTCTTTCATCAGCCTGTACCGGGCGCGCCGCCCTGGCCAATTATTGTTACGCGGGCCGAGCACGATGCGAGCCGCACTCAGTTCCCAAGTGGGGAAGGTTAGGGGCCGCCGGACGAGACCGGCCAAAGTATTGACTCGAGAGGGGGAGTGCGAGAGAGAAAAAAAGAGCGAGAGAGAAACAGAGAGAAAGAGAGAGAAAGAGAGAGAGATAGATAGAGAGAGAGAGAGAGGGAAAAGAGAAAGAAAGAGAGAACGACACGAAACGCGAATTCAGCTGCTCGAAGCTTGCCGGTTCTTCCCGTGCTTGGCTTCGCGAGTGAGAGAGGCCTAACAGGGTTATTTGGGGTAGGTCCGGGGGAGCGATGAGGCAAAGCCTCGACAGTAGCTCTCCACCGCAGACTCGGTCACACACATAAAGAGAGAGAGAGAGAGAGAGAGAGAACCGCCCTCGAAACTATTGGCCATCTACGTGTGATATGTATATATTTTTCTTTTGGGGCTCTCCCCCTCTCTGTCTCACTCCTCGTCGCGCTTCGTCTGGTCTAAGCACTTTTTTCCTAACCCCCCTTCCACGCCCACACCCTTATTTCTTCTTCTGCCTCGTCGCTCTTTTTTACTCTTCGATTTCTTTTCTTCGTCCCCACGAGTCGACTTATACGTCAGTGCAGCCTTGTAAGAGCGAAGAAATGTCTCGAACGGGCGTTTAGCGAGAAAAACAAGCGAATTTAATTACGAGGGCACGAAAAATATTTATGTTTCGCGACGTGCAACGCGAGAAGGAGATCTGAATTTACTTGGAAATAGTATCGTGGAGGTAAACGCCAACGATTAAATGACGTTTACTGAGGAACGAACGCATCGGGTTTCACCGCTGTTACTTGTGTAGGGAAACGAGAATTCAATAAATATATATATATATATATATATATATGTGTATAGGTGTATAAAAAAGTCTTTTTTAAGATCGATATGTTTACGCGGTTCGAGGCGATTAGAGGTGGAAGGTTCGAATGGTAGAGAATTTTCTTTATTACAATATCGCGTATCACCTCGGGTTTAAGATCAACTTTAAAATCGGGAAATACGCTTCTGGAGAAAACGGAAAATTTGTCGTTGGATGAGAAAAAAAATTACACGCCAACGATTCTGTAAACGACAGGTTGGAAAGGTGCGACGTTGAACGAAATAAACCAAATCGCAAAAATATTTTACACCGGAATCGTGTTCGTTATAACGTCTCTTGCGACAAATTATTTGAACGACAAGTCAATTATAATATGCAATTTTGTTTTATAATGCTTTAAAGAAAATAAATCAATGGAAAATATGAAAAGTAATAGTTTTCATCGCGAGTAGCCAAATGCGAACCGATGAAAATGGCAATATAAGGGAAAGCGCGATATTCTTGAAAACAAAAAAATATTATTACGAAAAAATAAATCAAAAATTAAATTATCATACAAAAATTTGATAAAAATAATTATTCATAATCATTAGTAATTATAAATGACAATTAATCATCGGTACCAATAATTTAATAAAAATTGACATTTCTCCTTCCCTCATATCACGATTGTTCCCGAAATATTAAGAAATCGGGAATACGGCTTATGCTGGTACGAAAGCGATGAGAAGGGCCTCAGTTACTAGGTCGCTCACGCGTGTTACGTGCGTTATCGATTCGGCAACTCTGCCTGCAGGATGACAAGCCAGGGTTACCCGTTAATCGTATCGTATATTTCGTATATGCACACACATATATATACAGGGTGTACCAGAAAGATCTGGACACCTAAATATCTCGGAAAATATAAGTTTCACAGAAAACTGTTCCAGACGAAATTTACATGGTTTAAAAATATCTATTTACTGATTATGTCAGTTTGCCCTTTGGTGTCGTCGCCAAGGTCAGCTCAAGGCTACATCAATTTTTTTAAAAATGGTAGACCCTCTTTTTCATTGCATATTCTTATAATAAATCTCGAGAGCTTTCCAAAACGCTATAAGAAAATATCTTTTCATAAAGTATTTTTCGAGTTTGTATGCTTCAAAGTTAGAGTATCGACGGCATTAGCCAAAGTTATTCCACGCAGAGGTTGCCCAGGTGGATTGACATGTCTTTTGTGCTCGACGAAAGATTGGAGAATAATGTCAGCCAGTCAAGGCAAGATCGGTCTGCGATCCAGCCAGTCAACAAAAAATCGGTCTGTGATCGGTCTCTGATGTCGCTAATGCCGTTCATATTGTAACTTCGAAGCATCATAACTCGAAAAGTGCTTCATGAAAAAATAGTTTCTTATAGTGTTTTGAAAAGCTCTCGAGATGTATTATAAGAATCTACAATGCAAAATAGGGTGTTTCATTTACAAAAATTGTTGTGGCTTTGACCTGACCTTGGTGACGATACTCACGGTCAAGCTGATAAAATTAGTAAATAGATATTTTTAAATCATATAACTTTTGTCTGGAACACTTTTCTGTGAAACTTATATTTTCCGAGATATTTACGTGTCTCGACCTTTCTGGTACACCCTGTATATATATATACACACGTACAAAACCCAGGTACGTAACTCGAGGCCCAGGCAAGGACTACGTAGAATTGGTAAGCGGGCGCGGATTAGTCATGAGAGCGAGTTTGTGTCTGGGTAACGACAGGTGTTACTACTGCATCGACGAAACGCCCGCGAGCCAGCGCAGGCCCTCGCGCGTGCATCGATGCAACTTGTAAAGCTATATCTATAATATGTACTATATATATATATATATGTGTGTGTGTGTGTGTGTGTCTTTATCAGACGTTGCCCAGAGCAGTACCACGATGCTTTTGTAGCTAATAGTAGAAATGTTCCGATAAACCACCACGAAACGTTGCCGGCGAATGAGAGAGAGAGAGAGACGGAGAAACGGATAGGACTGTGGCCGTTCGACGTCGAGTCAATTCTCCTTCCGATACCCGCATTATATCTATCAGCGTTTATCATTGATATTAAACATTCTCCTACGACAAAATCACACGGACAATGATCCATGCGCGAACCGAAAATCAATCCTAATTGTTAACGTTTCATTGTCGTAAACGTTGATCATTTTTTCATTTATGTAACAACCAAACAAAAAAAAAGCAATTTCTTTGTATTTATCGTAATAATTTTCTAGAAAAGAATGTTCTTGGCGGGAATAATACAAAATTTGACGATTCGCTGCGCGATTGTTCCATCTTACGAGCAATTACAATATTTTCGACTCGATCGTAAATTATAAAATTGTGAAAATGGAGTATGATAAAATAAATGAAATATAAAATGTAAAGAAAATAAATAAAACTATTTTCCTCAGCCTTACGAAGTCGCGATATTATTCGATACAAAAGATGGACTTTAGCGCGACCGATCGGAATTGTATTTTTATCGCGATCGTACGGACTCTAGACGATGCAATTGTAAAATTGTTGAAGGGCGAACGATCGCGCGACCTTCGTCAACGTCGATATATAGCGCATCGACGATCCGAGCGCGCACCTGTCCCATGTGCGACGGGGACAAAGAGGCGGAGGAGACGAATAAAAGGGGGAGCTAGAACGTGGGAGTCAGAGAGAGAGAGAAGATGGCGAAATTACCGCGATAGGTGGAAAATATGGGGAAAAAAAAGTTTAATGATTCTCATAAGGGGTGCCGAGACGATGAGACACGCGGTAACGTACGTCGATGGATTATTCGAGCAGAGGCAAAGAACATTTTTGCCCTTTATCTTTGTCTCTCTCACTTTTCAATTCGTATTACGACGGTGCCGATGGTTAGAACGGCTGGAGCGAGTTTATCAAACTCTCCCGAGGCTCTAATCATAGGATATGCAAAGCAAGAACGAACGCGTGTATAAGCTACGCCGCGAGAACCCCGCGCCATTTAATTCACTGTACGATGAGAGAAACATCGCGACGACGGGGCAATGGTCGCGAAAGAGAGAACTAGAGATAGAGAAAGGAAGAAGGAGAGAGAGAGAGAGAGAGGGAGAGAGAGAGAGGGGGAGAAGTGCACCGCGATATTTTCTCGTCTCTAGTCGATCCCTACCTTGCTCTTTAAACTGACGCGTTTGTCATCATTGAAAAAAAAAATGGCAAAGTAAAACTTTGCAACTTTAAACCGCAACGATCGTCGTCGACGACGACGACGACGACTGTTACGGGTATCGTCACGTCCGCGGTTAAAAAAATTATGGAAGCTCGATCAAGAGCGCAAAGTTCATGATTTCTAAGCATTTTAGAGAAGAAAAAAAAATAACGAAGAATATGTATCGGTGGGGTGTTTCAATGGTTGCGACGATACACCAAGGGGGAGGAGATCGACTGTGATATAAAAATGAGTCAACGAACTGTCGAGCTCGTATAAAAATATACGCGTGAATTAAAAAAGTTCGCTTCTTTAAATCAGCCTTCTTTTTTTTATTCCTCGTTCGAAATTCGAATAAAATCGGTGTAGCTACGTGAGATTAATGTTAACAACGCCTGAGAAATAGTTCGCGGGACGGTATAAAATTTATTCGTGGCCGTAACGAAAAATATCGTACGCGTTGAATTTATATATTTTTCTGCTGATATAAATTCGTATCGAACGAATGTAATTTTTGCTGGATGTAATAAAAAAACGAGACTACGCGAGGTGAATCTTTATGTTTGAAGAGAATAATAAAATAAAATAACAAATAACAAATATATCAAACGTGCGTCATGCGAATATTTTTGAACGCACATGTCGTTCATATAATTTGCACGGTGGTTTACCCCCACTCCTGCTGCAGGACACGATATGTCATAGCTGTTGCCCCCATCCCACTTCTATCCTTCAATATTCAACCATTAATTCACTGAGAGGGTAGTTGCGCAATTCGGTGTGACAGGTTCGAGGTATAAAAAAAATTGTGCACGATCGAAGGTAAAAAATACGTGTAAAAAAAATAATATTGGAAGTAATGCGTATGACATTGAAGCTTGGGGCGCATTTTTTTATATTTTATCTTCATCCCCGACAACGATTTCTCCGTAGTGCCTTTGTGCGTATCGTTTCTCGCGTTCTCTTCTTCCATTCGAGGTATTTTGCCTCGTACCTTCGATCGTTCGTTCGAGAAAGCTGGAAAGAAATATTCGTTATTAAATCACTCCGAATCAAAAATGTCACTCCGTCGAACGTTTATTTGATTATTTTTGTAAAAAATTATTTTTACGAAAAGAACAATTGTTACCATTGTGTCGCCCGGGGCTCGATTAGTTACAAGACAAATTTACGTTAATGAAAACGGTTAATGTTTTTACGAGATGAAATAATTTCGAACGAATTTTTATTTCGAACGAGAGACGATCGTGAAATCGAATCGAGTATTGCTGGTTGCTCTATCATCACCCCTACCCTAAACCTCTTATAATTAATCATCTTTATATTTTTTTCTCTCTTATTATTTACTACTCTTCTTCGTCGTTCTCTCGACTCCTCCTTCTTCCTCTCTCTCTCTCTCTCTCTCTCCACCACCGACTCCTCTCTCGTTTCTTCTTTTACCGCGGTTTCTCGTCCTCGTACCTCTTCATTTTCTCTCGCTCGGACCTTTCACGTCCCACGGACACGTTCTGTCCCGCTTTAGTCGTCCTGGAATTCGCGAGGGGCGAGGAACGAAGCAAGACGGGAACCGAGGGTAGGCATGGTAGAGAGCCCGGGCGAAGCGGCACTGACCTAGAGTAACGCGATGGTCGACTGCCCGGTCCACCAAGTGAGCCGCCGCACCGAGCTCGGATTCCTCCATCGACTTATAATATACTTCGACTTCGGCGCCAACCAATAAAATTCATTCGCGACAAGTTTCATTCTCATAAAAAAGCACACATTTTTTTTAACAACCCCTAACCTTCAGCCCCCAAAAATTATAAACAACAAAAAAACCTTCTGTATTTAATTAACACGAATAGTTACCCTCAAAAATATGTCCACGGTTGAATAATTCATCTAAGAAAAAAAAACCCATCGAATTAAAAAAACAATTTAATTCGAAAAATTAACATGATTTTCAAATTTTCGTTATTAATAATGTTTCCTATACATTTTGCATTTGAAATTACGTCAATTGCAAGAAAACCCGGCAATCACCATCCCGATGGAAATTTTCCAGTGAACCAGTGCTCTTTGGATCGTCGATCGGTTACGTAGAATTTTCAAAATAAAAAAAAAAAAAAGAAGAAATATCAATTTATAAAATGTACACGTTTGTACACCGAGAACGACGATAAGCGATGGGCAATTACGAGAGCGACCGTGGTTTTACGTTTACGCCCGCGTAATACGCGTCTCGCGTATACTCGTTCTCGCCTCTTTCTCTTTCAGCTTTTCTCTCGTCCCTGAATACTTTTCTCGTTTACTCTCGCCTTCGGTACGGTCCGTACGTACGTCGTTCTCTCGTAACTTCGAGCACGAGAACGTAATCGTTGACGTTGGTCGCAGGACGTTATATGCATACGCACACAGTGACACGCATCATCGTCCGGCGATACAAAAGTGCGTAACGGAGAAACCGCGTACTCTTTAGCTCCTGTTGGTGTCGCTTGTCTATACAGTAATCTCGAGAGTCAAGCTCGCACAGTGATCTCGTCATCGTGTCTCGTGCGTCGTCAAGGTGGCTCACCCTGACTTTCCGACGGCAAATCTTCCAAGAGCCGGAGCCGTGCATGACAATGACGTAAAAGGCACGTGGCGTCATCGTCGCAATTCTCGTTTTCACTGTTTTCGCTCTCCGTCTCTCTCTCTCTCGCGGAAGCGTTTGAACTAAATTTACGATTGATTTTCTATATTTTTCAATGTATAATAATTTATGGGAAAGAAAAACGATTCAAATTTGTATAAAACAATTATAAATTCGTAATCGCGAGAAATAAGAGCTAATATAAAATGACGATTTTCTCTGACGATAAATAATTCATCTTTTATAAAGAGGATAGAAAATTTAACATGGGAAAAACTAAGTCGAAAATATGAATTTATTCCCTCCCATTCTTCTTCGATGCAAAAACTGGAAAGAAAAATGGAAAGCTCGAGAGCCAAATAATTATTTTTAATGAAGTTAATGAGAATGAAATTCGTGGTTCGTGCATGTGTAATTTTATGCAACAGTCCTATTCTCTCGGTGTGAGTTGTTTCTACGAGGAGAGAGAACGACACGAGGGTCGAAGAGGGGAGGGAGTGTTGCAGCGCGATAGCGAAAAAAAAACTCGAGGGTGGGACAAGGGGGCAGGTGAGGTAGTACGATAGGAGGAAAAGAGTGAGAACGATGCGAAAGACATCGTAGATGGGAAAACAAGAAAAAGAGGCAGTGATGTCGAGAAGAGAGGAGAGAGAGAGAGAGAGAGAGAGAAAAGCAGAGTCGAGTTCACACACCGGCGCGAACGAGCGGCGAACTACTTTTTGTCAGTCGTCGTCTCTTTATGTTCGTTGGGACCGGTAGGTCCATCTCTTCCAGCTCTTCCATCTCTTCCATCTCTTCACTCGAGCCCATGTCCATCTTTGTCGTTTTTCCGTTTTTCTCTCGTCCCTCTTTCTCGCTCTCTTTCTCTGTCTCTTTCTTCTTCCACCATTTCCATCCACGTCGGACCGTCCGCCTTTGGCCTCTACGAGCTCTCTTCTCTATTTCCCTCTAGATTTCAAAGCGCTCAAACAGGTTTCAAAATCCCGCCCACGGAAAAATGAGAGACCACATCTCGACTCGTCTCCCTCTCGTCTCATTTCTTTTTATTATTCGCTTCCCCCCGCCCCACCACTCGTCTCGCTCTTTCTCCCTCATTCTTCTTTTTCTGCTTCTTCCTCTGTTTCTTTGGCTATGTACGCGCGTCGCCCTCTCTACCTTGCCATTTCTTCATTCTGTCGAGCGCACTCGCTCTGTTCTTGACGGCCATACGAGAGCACAGCGCCAGCGAGAAGCTGCCCATCCGGTCGTAAATTCTCGTTTCGTCCCTTTTGTCATATCGAGAAAAGTTACCTCGATTTTCGACACCCTCGTCGCGTTCAATTTGAATTTTCTTTTGCCAAAATCCATATCGATAATCTCGAATCGAGCAAACTCTAAGGGTGTAGTCAACTTTTCACCGTCTCTTAGGGAAATCCTGTGAATTTAATATCTGGGAATAAATTTCTTCAAAATTTAAACAAACGCGTCGAAAGACGAAGATTACGAAGAGAAAAAGAAACCCAAATATTTGAAAAGTAAAATGTCCGATCGACACGACTTTATCTACTACCGATCGATTTTACGGACGATCGCTTATTCGAAATATTTTCTTCGAATCACCACTCAATGAGTATTTTCCAATCGAAACACCAAGGAATTTTAATTCACGCGTTATTCATGCGTTATTTCAACATACGTCCAGTCCCGGCTTCGTTTAAAAATAAATTAAAGAAAGAAAAAAGGAATCGACGATCGCAAACGCGTGTGTACGTGATCTAAATGTTAACGGTGAAACGCAAGTGGCTTCGCGTTATCATTACTCTCTGGTCGCTCGTTGGTTTATACTGTTATAAAAAGAGAGATAAATGGCAAAACGGAGGGAGACAGAGAGAGAGAAAGAGAGAGAAAGACTTTCTCTCTCTCCCTCGAAAAGAAAGAGGGGCGACATCAATTTAAGCCACATGCATCACTCTGGCTTCGTATTTAGGTGGATAATCGGCTTACCGAGTCAGCCTCTGGTGTGTGCGCGCCGCGCTGCAGTCCACTTGGAACGGATGTGTCTACGTGCCGCATGCGGCCACTGCTCTCCTCGCTGCAACTACGCTCTGCCACGCTGCTGCTGTTGCTGCTGTGTTACCTGTCATTACAAACGACCGGTTACTCGTCGTCTTTCACGCAACGTATACGCGTTTATATTCCACCGTCCGCCACGGACCATACCCCGTGGAAAAATTCTCACTCGGTTACATTTTACTTAATTTTTACGATTATAATTATTACCCCAGCGTCGCAGGGATTTTATAATTCATCGCATCACGCGACTTATCCCGCGCGATCGTACGATTTACATGCAAATCGCAATTCCCTGATATTATCGTCAACATTTTCATTTCAAAAGACAAAAAATCCTCACTTTTTTTATATATTTTTTTTCCACGAAAATATAAAACCGAGGTCAAATTTGACTAGATTTTGTACGAAAATTTTCGTATTAAAAGAATAATAATAATCATAATTTTCTTAAATGAATTTTTAACCATTATTTTTGTTCTGTCGCGAATCGTAGATTCGAGTGGGTTATCTTCCTCGTGGCTCGATCCTCGCGAATTCGTCGCTAATATGCACTTGTTAATACAAGAGATTTAGTCGGGTACGAAGAAATGCCTAGATCCATCATATCAGATAGAACGTGCTGAGCCAAGAAAAAGGGGGCTGAGGTAAGAGAAGAGGGGAGCCCAATGGTGCATGGCGACCACACAGAGCGAGGAGAGCCCATGTCCAAAGCCAGCATCTCGATATTTGTATCCGTCGGACGGGGCGCGCTGCTCTTGCCTGCATTCGCCTCTCGCGCGCGCAAACCAACTTGTACCGGATGCATCTATACGTGCTCTTTCTGTTGCTGCGGCCAGTGCTGTTACTACCTGTCATTACGAGGCACCGGTAAACTCTTCGTACACGCCACCAAGATGCACTTCTTTTTTCTCATTCTTCCTTTTATCGTTTTCTCTCTTTCCCTCTTTCTCTTTCTCTCTCTCGCTCTCATTATTTATTTCAATGCATTACTCGTCCCGTATAAGACGATGAAAGATCAAATTGTAACATTGGAAAACTCAATTATTCGCGAATGAAATATTTGATTGATATTTCGGTGGACAATTTTTAAAAAATGCTAATTTCTACGAGAATTTTAATCCATGACGTTTTTCTTTTTTTCTTTGGTTTTTAGTTTGTGTTTTTAACGCTTAAATGCGTCCTGTTGCCGTTTGGCAAGAAATGTATTTTCTGGCTCTATATTCACTGCAGGAACGCTTGAATGCTTTTTACCAAATTGTGGCCAAAGGCAATAAACCGCTCACATGTATTTGTATATGGTGCACGCGATTCATGCGTCGTAGATTTTCTAACCACAAATAATACGCATATCAATTATTTTGGAATAAACAATATTTTCACAAAGATTTGATTTTTTCCTTATTTTTCCCTTAATATACTCAAGTTTTTTTTTTTTTTTTTTTTTTTTTAGTAATGTTTAATAAATAGAAACTGTAAACGAAAAATCGCCCATTTATGGGTTAATTCTCGTTAATTTGCGTTTAGGCTTTTAAGCATTTTTACATATTGAACATCAGGAGGAAAATCTTCGAGTTCGAAATCAAGTTCGTAAAGTCAAATAATGGAAAGGATTTACGTCCGTGTGTGTGTGTGTGTTTTTTGATCACGTACTGAACGAAAGAAAATGGGATTTCGAGTTATTTCATTCGACGTAACCCACACGCCCTCTGGATACGTACGTTGCGAAGCTTCGAGACGTGACGCTTTTACGGTTTGTTGAAAGTGCAAAGACGACGACACAACGACGACGACGACGACGACGACGACGAGAGAGGATGCAAGGATCCGCAAGGAACACGAATATACTTCGTCACCCCGTTGGCCGCACAACGAAAGTTGCGTGTGTGTGTTACAACAGCGAGGAGACGGAGCGAGGGAGGGGGAGGGGATATACAGCTCGAGAGAAAGCAGCAGTCGGATAAGTGAAATTGGTTGGTCCACCGGGAGTCGTAACGCACGACCCCGGCATTACCGTCGAGTCTTTCAGTTTTCTTTTCTCGCTTCTCTCTCGTCTCCCTCCTTCCGTCTTTTTCGCTCTTTGGCTTTTCCGGTGCAACGATAAAAAAAAAAAGAAAAGAAAAAACCATGAAATCGAGTTCTCGTATCCGTTGAAAAGTACGAGGGCCGCGAGATACGTTCGAGAGAAAAACACATTTTGCCACGATCTTGTGGCTGGCGAAAGTGCCACCACCGCCATCGGCCCTTATTGCTATGGTTTTAAACTTTCGAACGACGCAAGAGAGAAAGAGAGAGAGAGAGAGATAAAAAGGCGCGAAAATGTACGCATCCGTTTGAAAAATTCGTTCGAGGATTGCGGAAGTGTAAAAAATTATATATATATGAATATATATAAATATGAATCGAATCGATAAGTCGCCTGCGGAAAATCCGCTGGGTATCCCTTGAATTTTGTACATACAACTATATTTATATTTTTCTTTCTTTTTTTTTTTTCATCCCAAGGTGTGAGAATTATCGATTACTTCGTTAGCAACCCGTTCACTTCCTCTCTCCCACTCGCTCTCATGGAATTCCAATATGGCGGCCCCGGAGTATATATAGTTTTTCTTTTTTCCCTGTTTCTCTTTTCCTTCCTTCCTTCCTTCCCGCGTGCTCGCCGGTTTTATATCGCCAAGGATGGAATTCGATATTCTCCCGTGGCACGAAGTGCAAAAAAGGAAATAACAAAAGACGACGAATCGCAAATCCTCTCGTTCGCTATATATATATATATATACACACGTATATTCGTATGTCTATATGCAAGGTAAGGGTGGCGCCCATTTTACAATTTTTTACGTTCTTCTTCTTTATTTTTTGCAGTATTTTAAAATCGGATATCTCCGCACAGTGCCGATTAAATTGTAGATAACGAGCGAAATTTTTTGTTCGATTTTTCAAGAGCCGGAAATATTCGTAGAAATAATTCAAAATTGTATATTTGCCCTGTTAATGAAAAATCTCGATTTGTAAAATCGACAGCCGTTGAAATAATAATATGAAATATAAAAGAAAAATATCGTTACTTTTCGTCCCATTTATTATTTTTTTAAACACGCGTCGTTACTTCGCCCATCAACGAAAAAAGAACGGCCTTAAACTATGAACGCCGTGAAATTTCAAATGACAACGATATATCAATTCGCGTTCTCGACGACGCGATAGACCTCGGACTTTTCCCCCATTTCTGGTACGTCGCATTTTAAATTTATAACAACGGCGATTGCGTACTACTTGCCTATAAAATTTCCACCCTCTCGACCCCTACATAACCCACCCTCCTCCTCCTTTTTTTCTTCTTCTTCTCTTTCTCTCTTAGCGCTAGAACGTTGTCGTGCAATCGCTCTAATTAACCTGAAAATATTTACGGAAGAATTACGGGTGACGTGGCTTTCTCTCTCTCTCTCTCTCTCCCTCTCACCCTGATTGAGAAGATGGAAAACGTGAGAGAGAGAGAGAGAGAGAGAGAGAGAGAGAGAGAGAGAGAGAGAGAGAGAAAGAGAGAGAGAAAGAGGGGAGAAAGAAAAAGAGAGACGACGGTCGCGTTCGACCGATGGGTAATCGATAGAAAAGTCCACAAGGGTTGGGCCCGCCTTAGTGGTGCTCTGTCGCTGATGGTACTGGTGGACGTTCTCTCAGCCCTGGTATAGTAATGCAGTACACGCGTGTATAGTTCCGGAGCACACTCAACCCCCTCTCGCCCTTCTCAATCTCTCTCTCTCTCTCTCTCTCTCCCTCTCTTTAGCAACCTTCCCAAGCATCGACATATTACGTCGTTCTCGCTTCTTTTTGTTTTACCCCTCTATCTCCACATCCTTTCCTTCTTTTTTCGTTCATCATCCCTCCCTTATTCTCACAATCTATCAATGGTATTTTCCTCGCTCCCACAATTTTTCACCCCGTTTATATCCGCGTGTCTCTGTGCAACTCTATGCGCGTAGCTTTTTTCTTCCATCTCCTCCTCATGCGCGGTCGCAACCACGCGCTTGTCCGTGGGCTACCGCGAGACTCGAGGAGAGGCTCGAATGCGAACGAAAGCTCGTACGGAAGCGACTCGCGAGAGATGAAGGAAGGAGAATGGACATGTGTGTGTGAGAGAGAGAAAGAGAGAGAGAGAGAGAGAGAGAGAGAGAGAGAGAGAGAGAGAGAGAGAGAGAGAGAGAGAGAGAGGGAGAGAGGAGAGAAGTGAAGCAGCAGAGATGCAAGGCTATCTTTGAAATTACGGGCCCTGTACGATCGCCTCTCTCCTTCTCTCCCTCGTTCCCGCCACCCTGAGGGAAAAACGGAGACCGAGCTATTTCGCACACCGTGTACTCCTATCATATACCGTAATTACGAATCAATACTCGATAACTTTTTTTTCTCGTTTCTTTTTTTTTTTGTTTTTTCTCATTGGAAAATTCAACGCTATTCAACGACTCCACGTACGAGACGCCTAGACGATGAACTGTTCCAGGTTGAAATATCGTTGACCCAAAATTCAATTCTTTCTCTCATAACAAAATAATGCGTATTTGTAAATGTGCGAAATATCGAGAAAAAAAAAATCGAAATACAGGAAATTAATACGTCTCGCGTCGGAGACGAGTTCGTGTCCTCGAAAAAGTATTCTTAATGCTTCGTTTAATCTCAATAAAAAAAATAAAAAAATAAAAAAAAACAACAACAAGAAAATAATCGATTTGACATGTACCCGTTCGATCTCGTTTCTTTTTTTTTTTTCGCGTGTATCGCACCGAGGTCAAAGGCCGCGAAATTGGCTGCGGGATTGAAACTACGATGTTGGTAGCTCGATGCGTTTCCTGTCGGAAAGAAGAGAAGGGGTGGATGACGGAGGGAATGGAAGGGAGAGGGTGGGTTGTTGGAAAGAGCCCGACAGGTCAGCTCTTTTCGAGTCGAGAGCGTATGCGTGCGCGGACTTGCTCTCGCTAGAGAGCGAGCGTAAGAGAGAGAAAGAGAAAGAGAGAGAGAGTGAGAAAGAGAGAGAAAGAAAGAGAAAGAGAGAGAGAGAGAGAGAGAGAGAGAGAGAGAGGAAACCGCCGAGAGCATGCGTCGGTATGAAATAAAGGCGCCCTTTTAATGGGCAATACTAATCAATGAAATACGCGAGCGCGAGAGAGCACATACTGGTGCTCGCTGTGCCGCCGTTCGCCGCATTGCTCGCGAGCGTGGCCGAGCAAACAAAGGGGGGTTATATATGTGAACCTCGCGATTTTCTCTCTCTCTCTCTCACACACACACACGCATACACAGACTCTGATCGCTCGCTCTCTCGCTCTTTGTGCGTCCCTCTCCCCGCACGTTTTTTTCCCTCCCGTCGGCGGTGGAAAGGGTGAGCGAGAAGGAAAGGAAAAGAGAAATATATACATATATATATATATATATATAGGACAGCGGGAAGAGCGGTAAAGAGCAAGAGACCGACGAAAGACGGGATGACTGTGGTGAAGAGAAAAGGATGAAAGAGAGGCAAGCGAGCGAGAGGGTCGAGGGCGAGAAGAAGCCGGAGAGATGGATGGAGAAAGAGAATATAAAAGGGAAAGAAGGATGGACAAACACACACACGTATACCTATATATCCATACCAATACACACATACACAAACACACATATATATATATATATATATAAGCTAAAAAACGTACGAGAGGCCGGTAACGCGTATAAAAGAGCGCGAGGAGAAGAGCGCACGAGAGAGGGAGAAAGGAAGAGGAGGGAGCGAGAGAGCGAGAGAGAGAAAGAGGGTGACCGAGGTACGGTCGTGTAGGGTGAACGAAGAAGAGCGAGAAGGAAAGAAGAAAGGGAGAGCCGCGGATATTTTTCAGGATGGGATATTTAACGCGTTGGCCAGGTCAGTAACCCGTAGTAGCAGCGGGCCCGTGGATTGGCCGTTCCCCGACGCTCTGCCACGAATTCCCGTGCTTGGATTGGCCGAGGCCACCGGGCCCTGGACCTACACCAACTCGAACCTCGCGCCACCACCGGCGTCGTCGTCGTCGTCGTCGTCGTCGTCGTCGTCGTCGTCGTCGTCGACGTCGTCGTCGTCGTCGTCGTCGACTTCTCTTCACCCCGTGCCTCACCTCACCAACGAGCAATTCGCTGCCTCACGCACGCACGTTCAAACCTTTTCCAATATATATATATTTAAACATAGGTATATATTATTATATAGACACACGGATTTTGTAAGCGAGTGTTGGACGGAGAATACGTACGGGAAGGGTACGCGTCTCGTTCCCGACGTGGAGCGCGGTATATACCTACCTTACGCGCCCTCGCCCCAAGACCAACGCACGTCACTTTGCCCATTCGGCGCAGAACGTTAAGGTTTCTATTTTCTTTCGTTTATTTTTTTTGTGTGTGTGTGTTTTTTTTCTTTACTTCCTTTTCTTATTTTCTCCACGCTTCGTCGTTATAACGATCGGGCGTTTACGCGTATCGGCCAAATGGTCAATTTTATAGTTCCTAAAACGCCTTTTGTCCGTACTTATCGTCTCGTTCGAGCGGTGATTTCGACAAAAATGTTACGGTAACACGTTTTCTCGTGGTATGGGATTAGGGCGAATTGTTTTGGAAATTTGACGCGTGACGGAGGACGGAAAGAAGACAAACTTTTGAATTCGAGGACGTAGAGGATGAAAATGTAAAGGCGTTTGTTGGATGGGATATCGATAAATAAAATGAATAAATAATTATAAGAAAGATTCCGGACGCGATGGCTGGGAGACTTAATTGGAAGCTGGTCGAGTCGAGGGAGAGAGAGAGAGAGAGAGAGAGAGAGAGAGAGAAAAACCGTATATACCTCAACCCTAGCGAACGTGGCGCGGTCGAATAGAGAATACGATTTCAACGAGATAAGAACACTTTCGCGAGATTGCCCCCTTCGATTAATTGCAGGATTTTCAGGTAAAGGGGGAGAAGCTTTTTAATTGAATGGATTTTTTATTCACGACCTTGATTCTTCGAGGTAAGAATCGAAGAGAGGAAGAGAGACAGAGAAATATATCAAAGAAAACAAATTGAACAATATTTCAAATTAAGAAGAAATAAAATAATTATTCGGGTCTCGTTATTTCACGAATTTCGGAATCGTCACCATCGCGTGTGCGGTGCAAGGCCACCCGCATAAACCCGCGTGCGCGACGCTCCAATGATATATACACTGTATTAGCAACACTACTATATACACACACAAACACATATACATATATACACCTATATATATATATATACACACCCTTAAAGGCCCGTAAATACGAGTGAGTCGGTGCTTCTGGTTTGCCCGACGATGCCGCGCGCTGTTGCACTGCAATGTTATAAGAGAACGAGCTTGAAGCGAACAGCGCCAGGCTACTCCAGCGAGAGACACGGATAGTCAGAGAGATAGCCAAGCGTTCGGATGTAGGCTACCAGAGTCACGACCCTCTTCCTTCTTTCGCTATATATACATATATATATATATATACATAATATATCTTTCTCTTTCACTCCCTTGCAATTCCGAGTTAAACTATATATACATATATATATATATATATATATGTATATAGTATTACCGATATGTACACTCGGTTACATTTCCTGTCTCTTCTTCGTTCCCCCGGGAATCAAGACTCGAAATCCTCTCTTCGAAATCCGTTACAACTTTTGATTACGAGTCGAAAGTATCGCACCTGCGAGAGTCCGCGGTGGATATCGTAAGCCCTGGTTTTATCCGACGGAATTGATCTTTCTTCGGTAACCTTTGTCTCCACGAGAAGTTTGGAAAAAGGAAACGAGACTCGAATGTAAAGATTCGACGAATTACGAGTTTATTAATTTTGTTTACAATGTTGTATTTAATAGTAATTTTTTCGTAAGATTAATCTTTCAATCGAAACCATAATGAGAAAGGATAATAATTTGTTGTTATATATTGGTTACAATGATTCTGACGATGTGCTTGGTTGGAACGTGGTTGAAGGGAGAAAGAAGAAAAGATAGCGACGGAGGGACGCGGATAAAGAGATCTCGGAGTGTTGTGTAGCGAAGAAAAATGAGTCGACGGGACGCGAATTATTATCGAAGAGTCCCGATCTGTAAAGTCGGGGCCGCCGCTCGCTCTATCGCTGAGAGAGTTCGCTCTCCTCGTAACTCGTCGTAACTCCCGTACCGCAAAAATACTCAATTCTCCCTCTCCCTCTCTCTCTCTCTCTTTCTCTTTATCTATGTCTCGTGGCAAAGAGAGAAAGAAAGAGCCACGAGAGAGAAGCGCGAAGTTGCGATGCTGCTGTCGTTGGTCCATCTCGCGAGAGTCTGCGTGCTCGAACGGAGACAGTGTGTGTGGAACGGCGAACACACTTTGCCGAGGTTCTGTTCGAGTACGCTGGACGTATGGAGGCTCGAGCGAGGTATAAGGTACGTAGTATACACGCGCGCGTAGAAAACTTGCCGACCGAGAGCAACCGGTCCGAGAGACGCACTCGGCCGATGGATCGTGCGAGAGAAAGAGCGGAGCGTCATTGGTACCGAGACGAAAGAAGATGGGCCCTCGACAACGACGGAGAGGAAGCAATTTATCGGGTCCGGCCGCGGTATAGAGAAAGAGGGAGAGAGAAGGAGAGAGGAGAAGGAGAGAGAGAGAGAGAGAAGGCGAAGTGACGAGGCTATACAGATCGTTGAAATCCGGACTGCATTAAAATTGTCGGGCCAATGATTCTTGTCTCGGGACTCGCTAGTACGATGCATTAACTCCTCTCCATTCTCGGCGAATTTTAATATTGTGAACAAATTATTCAAAATCTCATTTTTTGGAAATTTTTGTTATCGTGGAATTTGAATTTTTGTAAATTCTTCGGGTTAGATCTTAATAAGGAATTGATCGAAGAATATCGATGGAAAGAATTCAATAATTGGGAGTCTTGAAAGATATACAAATTTGGAAAATATTTACTATAGTAATTAAGAAATATTAATTTCGACGATATTAAAAATTAGTTTTTTAATATCGTTTTTAATAATACAAAAATATATAAATTATTTGATTTATCATGAAAAGAAAGATCGATGGAGATCGATTTGGGAAATATTGGAACAAAGAGGTGAGAGAGAACCTGAAACAACAAGGCTTTCTAAGCCGATCTCGACTCTCGTGCAAAGATAATAAATTACGAATATAGATAGTTACGCGATTATATATATATATATATATATACGAATAACACACAGAATCTCGTATTATCGCACTTGGAATACCAGTGTCTCAACTTGACATGATTAAGGTTACGAGCGCACGGTAGTGCAGCGTGGAAGGTGAAAGTGGCCTCGAAACGTTATGTATACCACGAGCAGGCTTATCATTTGCGGCCGATATCGAGAGCTTGGTGGCCTTTGATTTTATTCAAATAGAAAAAAGAGAGAAACGAATAAAAAAATAAAATGCGACAGGCGTATTTATCCGCGCGACATTCGACGCCGGTTTCAACCGGTAATCGATGTAAAACGTGTGAACAAGAAAAAAAAACAATTCGCTTCGATATCTATAAAGAATATGTAATATAACATTTTAAACAGAAGTGTGCATTAGCATTTCGCCTCATGTAAAGGTCATGGCGAGCGATAATCACAAATCTAACAAACTCGATGGGAATGCCATCGTGGCGACTCGTGCTTGTATCAATTTTTTTCCCATTTGCACGATCGTGCGTGTGTGAGCGATAAGACAATATCTGCGGCTAAGGCCATTAAAATACATTTAATTATCGCAGGTTTCTCCCCACGACGATATTTCGAATCGAGAGAAATCCATTTATTCGATTCGAATCAATTTTTTTTTTAATTATCACCAGACGTCTCGTCGTTCCTCTAACACATATCCTCTATTTCAAATTTCACTGCATGATTTCGAATTTAAACAAAAATATATATATTTTTTGAAATAAAAATTGTATTAAAATAATTTTTTATTAATTATTATTAGTATATTGAAATAAAATATTTTTTTTAAAAACAGTCCATTGTCAATTTTTCCTTCGAATATTTTTGGTACGCGCTATTAACCGTATTCGTTGCCAAGGACTGTAATATCGCTGCGATATCCTATCATCGTAAAAACTATAAATACATACATACACACACACACCCACACACATATATATTGTCTACGACGTATACGTACGTGATGGCAGGTAGGAGAAAAGTGCAGTGCACGCATTGCATCAGCGTTGATTGTTGCACTTGGACTCGTTCCTCTCTGTCTATGAGGCCTGCCATATGGTGTACGGGGCGCGACGTTACGATGGCGATTCGCTCGGTTTTCAATCCACGACTCGTATCGTGAGTACGAGAGCAAAACTAGCAAAAGGGTGACCGTCGACAGAATGCGAGAACGAGAGAGAGAGAGAGAGAGAGAAAGAGATAGAAAGAGAGAGAATAAAAGATAGAGGTGGGGAGGGTGTAACGAGAGAGGAGGGGTAGTAGTGTGCTCTCACCGCGGACTATAGAGCGCTCTATTATTGGTCTAGACCAATCGAGATACGAGAGGCACACGAAGGCCACGAGAGAAACGATAAAGCTGATATGTCGTATAGCCCGACAACACATTTACACACACGCACACATACAACACATACATAGTTGCAAACTATACGTGTGTGTACTTTGATTCGCTTTCTTGAAGGCCTCGACCCTTGGAGGTTGGTGATCCATATCTGGACTCCACTCCATCGTTCATTACACACTACTCGGCCGTTATCATGCAAACCTAATACCATAGACATTTTCTCGATGCGTATCAACTGGCAAATCCCTTCGAACTCGTTTAAATCGTATACTTTCCATAACGTCGTATCCCGTTTATCAAAACCATTTTTTCCCTCTCGATAATATCGTCGACCATCTTCTCGATACAAAATAACGATTTCCTATTATCGTGTCGTAACGATAGTCCCATCGATCGCAATCAAATTACGCGATTAATTTCTCGTAATGACGTTTGTCGTGTTTAAAATAACATAAAAAAAAACAAGACAAAAAATTACAAACAACGAAAAAAAGAAAAAAAAACAGGTCACAGACTTTGTAAATCGGGTACGTCGAGTCGCGTCGTCGTTATAAGCGAAATCCATAAAAGTCGCTTCTCGTGCCTTTTACCGTGAATTCGAAAAGCGTAAACTCGTCGCGTATTATAGTCGTACAGGTTTCTGGGTGGGCGCTGTTCAGTTCACCAAGTCTTGAACTATATACATATACATATATATATATATATATATATATATATATATCTGTATCCACACCCATGTATATGGACGAGAGACAGCCCATTGCAGGAGTACACGAGTCGCACGGAGCATGTACGTATATATATATATATATATATATATATATATATATATATAGTCAGTCGTAGATGTAGGCAAGGGGGTGAGCTATAGGGTGTGTAGAAGAGCCACCAGCTACGAAAGCGAGCACCGTGCGAGGGAGAGAGAGAGGGAGTTCGCCTCGTTCCATCGCGTTTTCTTCCCCGTTGCACCACCACCACCACCACCACCATCACCACCCCTAGAGCAGCAAAAGGGTGCGGGGTGGCGCCGCGTCGGCGCGGCGTCGGTACACCCCCTCTGAATTTTGCCGCCAAAAGTATGCACTTCCCGTCTCGAGTGGTCCTACATGCAGCGGAAGCGTCGCACCCGCTTCAGAACCCGTCCAACCACCCAACCTCCCCTCCACCTCCACCTCCTCCTCCTCCTCCTCCTCCTCCTCGGTGCTTACATCGCCATCCCCTCGCCATACATCCTACCCAAGCATCGCCGGTGAAACCGTTCCTCTGTCTAGGAGCTTGTTATCGCACCTCGCGCGAGGCTTCTACCGCTGCGTGTGCGATGCATGTGAGGGGCTAGACTGGTCGAGGAGGCGAAAGAGAGAAAGCTCCGCATGGGGTATAATCCTAATATATATGGTATAGTGGAGTAGCTCGTCGTCGTCGTCGTCGTCGACGTCGTCGACGACGTCGAAACTACCTCACCTGCATCAGCCTACCCCAACGAGAGTTTTCAGTTTGGAACACACACACACACGACGGTGGCTCTTTGGTACTATATAACTACTAATGTGGTCTTTGTGCGGTGGCATTTTGTAGCGGGAGAAGGAAGAGGGGCTGTGGATTCGCAGGGGTGCTTCAAGCGATTTTGCTTTGTCGTAATAAGCTGGCAATAAATGGAGGCCGGGTTTGGAATTGTTGTTTTTTCCCCTCTTTTTTCTTCTTCTTCTTCTTCTTCTTCGCGTTAAAGTTTCGTCGAGTGGACGATTTATTTGGAATCCAACTCTAATCCTATTCTTGCAACCCTAACCCCAAAGACCACTTCAAGTTGAACCGATTCAACGGAGAATAGACCGTGTTACCGGAGTCCGTTCGCACCTTTTCCAACTAATCAAAACTCCGCGGGTAAAAAATACTCGGGGTAGACATCTTTCACGACGAGTCGTTTTCCGGGAGGGTTGGAGTTAACCGAAAGACTCCGATAGCTACTAGGATTATGTACGAAAGGCGTGGCTTATAGTCACCGGTCTCTAATATCGAAGTCTCGCAAGTCCGCAGAAGTGACCCAGCGATCGATAGTCCGTTAACCCAATTCCATGCGATTTCACCCCTACGTACGAACGTACGGTAAGAGAGTTCGCGAGACTTCCTCGCTCGCTTCTGCTTCACTCCTACGGGGTCTCTTATATACGCTTTGCTGTCTCCTTCGCTCTTCGTGGGGTTAGCTATATTTGTTAATAATCATCCGACGTTCCAGAAACTCGGCTTCCACTTCGTGAATATGGCCGAATGCATCGATCCAATGTAGTTTCTCCGATTTCATAGAGCGATATGAATCGGGTAAGGGTTATTTAGCGTTTAGGGTCATATAGTGCGATGGTTATATACATATTTGCCGTATCCATCGAAATTTATATGTGAGCCATTCCACGATTATGCACCAGTTATGTTTTCAAAAACGTACATTTTCATGTTTTCTTCTGCTTTTGACCCATAAATTATAATAAACCAAGATTAAACATGGGATATTCTTGTTGTGCGGGAAATTTCGGATTTTGTAAATAACAAATAAAGTGTCGAGGTCCATATTCGTAATTTATCTAATTCCAAAAAATAAAAACAAATTTCCAAAAATACTTCATAGGGAGATTACAAAATCGGAAATTTCCCGTACAACACGAATATCACATTTATAACCTCCTTTTGTTACAATTTGTCGTTCAAAATGTGAAAAAACGTGAAAATTTGCAATTTTATCAATTTTTGATTGATAAATTACTAGAAACTATTATCGATGACATGATATTCGTGTTGCACGCAATACCCTCCATTCCACGACTAGCATTTGGTTGGAATTAAAAAAAAGCATAACGACTCTCCGAGCAGTCCTAATCCCCGTAAGACGACTTTCTCTTCCGGCGATTAAAAAATAGCTCGATCGAAAGATTTTCGGTATCGCAAAATATCATGAATATTTTGTCGTATCGTAACGATATTCGCAAATTCATTAGGTCCATGCCTACAGTAATCATATTGGTCTATTACGTGCATTTTCAACCACGAGACCTCGCGTCCGTGACGTCGACGTCTATATCCGCGGGCATTTGCGACACGCGGCAGGTCCTCTACCACGTATCTCTAATTCCCAGCACGATATTTGTCCTGGAATTAAACGAACACGTGTCGCGTGTGTGTGTACGAGCCCCAAGCAGTAGAGGTGTAGATCGTTGTACACACAATTCTCAACGTATCGTACAAACGATAATTGACCTTCGCTAAAAAAAAAACCCCTCTATTATTTTTCAAAACGAAAATACGAAAGGCCTATATTTCTATTTTATTTGTACTTCGATTAATTCAAATAACTCGCGATCATTTCGAAAGTTATTAAAATATTAACCACTCGCTGAAAATATAAAAAATGCCACGAATCCACGTATTTTTAAGCCGCGACTATCCCTCGATTCCCTCATAGCCACACCCAACCAGTCGTCTCGTTGAAATTTCCACCCTCGGCGATGTTTTTTTCGTTCGTTCTCGCCCACTCTAAGCATAACCTGCACAATTCGATCGTACTCTCTCCTCTCGTACTTCGTCTCCGGGTTGCTACGACCCCGTCATCCCTTTAAACTCACCCCTCTCTGGCTCATACTCGCTCATCACCGCGACCTCCGTGTTTGTCCCGTGTTCTTCCTCTTTCTCCGTTACATAGGGGTATAACCCAGGTCTCTCGTTGCTTCGACGATTTTCCTCTTTGTCTCAAATCCTCACGAGCAACGGTCGTCAAGGGATGCCGCAGCTACTTCCTCGTAACTTTTGTAATTAAATCTGGTTATGTATATATCACTCGAGAGCTATGCGCACTTTGGGAAACAGAGAATCGTGCGGAGGTGGTTGTACCGGTGGGGCAATGGGGGGGGGGGGGGGTGCGTTGCTCGCCTCAAGACCTTAAAAAACACGTCGTAACAGTCACATTTTCATTTTCCGAGAGCACCTGGCTTCCGTATACAAGAGACGCCCTTCCACTGTTATAAACTACCCCGCTACAGTTACCCCCTCCTCAGTGAATCCGAGACTGCAAAGCCCCCTTGTCAACTTGCCTCGCGAGGATTTAACCCACGGGATATACGCCCTTGAAGATCCTTCAGCCCTGTACTCGTGCGTATGTGTTTATACGTTAAATTTACGAAACGTTATATCACCGAATGATTTTCGTAAAATTATAAGAACGACTGAAAACAAAAACATCGAGATCAACATTGTGAATTGATTTGATTGAAATTGAGAATATCAGTGTTGATCGAGGAAACGCAAGATTGAAATTATAGTTGGTTTAAACGTGTTTTTTTTTTTTAATTTTCAAACGATTCGAACGAAATCCATTTTTTCCAACGTAACACCTATGTATTTTTGTTCTTTTTTCTTATCACGATTAGCGAAGAAAGCGAGAGAACACCTGGCACTTTTTATATCCACGATATAAATTGTAGGTGATATTTATTAACGGAATTAAAAGCACGAGAATTAACGGCTCTCACGATTTTATTATTCTCTCAAATAATAGTGTAAATTGCATCAAGTCCACCGACACCCTATTATCATTGTCAATGATCTTACCCCAGCCTGTAATTTCGCACACCCTCGAGAGACAATTATACCTACACCTGTTTTTTCCTTCCCCCCCCCCCCCCCCCCCCCCCCCCCCCTCCAAGTACGTATATAAATAAAGATCGTTATTCTCGCGATTTTACAATTTCACCGACAAACGAAACACACGACTTCTTCAACGCTTCCCAATATATATATATAACGTACCCAGATCGTATGGAAACTTCGTGGGCTAACAACGTCGAAGCCAACAATTCGGAACGGAAAAAAAATATTATCGTCTTGATAGTGTGTCTTATTGGCGTGTGAGTGTGCGGATAGATGAGGAAGCTCTTGCCTCGGCTGGTGGGCAAGAGTCCAGGATATATAAACTTCGGTGGACTAGAGAGAAAAAAGAGAGGCTGAGAAAGAGAGAGAGAGAGAGAGAGAGAGAGAGAGAGAGAGAGATGGAGAAGGTTGGTACAGGCGGGGCTGAGAGGTAACTCCGGGACCTCAGGCGGGTCGGGTTTTACGACTCCAAACGAAACATGAAGCTCGTGCCGAGAAAGAGAGAGAGGGGGAGAGAGAGAGAGAGAGAGAGAGAGAGAGAGAGAGAGAGAGAATGAACGGCAGAGGGGTAGGGAGCAAGAGGGCTCGCGGGTTTGCCTCCCTCGAGAGAGCACGCAGAGGTACAATAAGGCAGCCAATTTTTCTCGAGATCCTAACACCACGACAACGATAACGCACTTCTTCCCTCTCTCTTTTGCTCTCTCTCTCCCACCCCTCGTTCTCCGTATATATACGTGTATGTGTATATATATCATTTTGCAGTCAGCTCGCATAGTCTAAACAGAAAGAATTTTTGTTCACCATCCCCCGACCACCGATACGTAAGAACACGATCGCGTGTAACCCGAACGCACTCCACGATAAACGAGTCATCATCGATCCTACGTCGAAATGTTTTTAATTGATTAAGCTTCTCGGATATTCTCGAAACTATTCGAATTACTTAGAATTTCGCGAGATTTATCGACCTCGGATAATTTATCAGATATTTTTTCGATTAATTTTAATTATATCATATTATCAGATATGAATTTTATTTTATAACTCGACGAAATACAAAATCTCTTATCGATCGTAATTTTTACAAAAATGTAACCTCGATCATCCTTGAACCACCCTTAAAAATTCTACGATCGAAGAATTTGCGAATAGTGTGGATTTTTTCGTAACCAGCTATGTCTAAAAGAATCAAAATTATTTCGCACCTGCGAGAGGTTTCGCGGTTATGCTCCGCTCGCAACCACGAATATAATATAAGCCGCGAGAGTGTCACGTGATCTTCCACACCCATATAGCGAGCTCGTGGGTGGCGCGGAGTTTACACGAGCCTCGAGTAACATCGTCATAGTCGAAACTCTATCCCGCGAGCACGTGCTGAGAGTGTGACATACTCGTACACGTACACGCGAAAAGGTGCGGGCATTTGGTACGTGGGGTGGAAAGGTGGAGGGGTAGGGTAGGAGGACGGGTGGGTAAGAGAAGGAAGTCGACGTTAGCGACGTAGAGTAAGGCATAAAGCACACGCGGTGTGGATAAAGGCGTGAACGTTGGTACACGAACGAAAATTCTCCCACGTACACGGAGAATGCGACAAGAGAGAGAGAGAGAGAGAGAGAGAGAGAGGAAGCGAAGTAACAAGTCAGCGTGAATCGATTCTCCTCGGAATCGAACTTCTGGGCAGGTTCGACGCCCTTCGAAACTGGAGAATTGCCTTCAACCCGGCCGGGACACTCCCAGGTGCGAAGGGTGGGCCACCCGCCCGAACGATTTCCGGGCTACGCGCCGACTCGCAGCTTGGCTCTCTCTCTCTCTCTCTCTCTCGTAACGTTTCTCGCTCCTTCGCGTCACCTTCTCCTTCTTTTCGCCAATTTCTCTCTCTCTCTCTCATTCTCTTCGGACTCAATTTCTCATTTGGATATCCTCCAACGCCGCATTTTGCAATTTACACGCCAAGCTGCGTATTTTCTTTTTTCTTTCATTCGCCAAGATTTCTCCGAGTGTTCGACGCTACGATTTTTTAATTAAAAAACCTCTCGATAGAACGGGAAATACGAATTTTTCATCGTTATGCGGTTCAATCCTTTTCGTTTTATTTATTTTTATTATTTTTATTTTTTCGACGTCGAATTAACTCTCGACGAATTGTTCTTCGTATCTTTCGTCGCAATCTCGTAGATCATAATAATTGACGTAACGTCGCCGAGCCTTCTTTCGCCAACGTCGAAGACTCTCGTCTAGAAACGTACGTTCGATTCGTAACTCATCCGGCATCGGGGAAGAGTGTGTGCGCCCGAGACTCGGCACAGACTCGCTCGGTATTAATTCTCAATCCACGTACCCTCGTAACATACTAAGTACTCCAACACCAAGCGTAAGGAGGGAATCGCGTGACCTCTCACTTTCGTCCAGGCAGGCAGGTTCGATGCCCTTACACAGCCCCGTGTCACGTTGTGTGTGTTTGTCGTCCCCCTTTCTCTCCCCTCCCTCACCCTCGCACTCTCTCTCTTTCTCTCTCTCTCTCTCTCTCTCTCTCCACCCTTCCCCCTCTCGCCCTACTCTCGCTCGAACGATGACCCGCGCAATATAACAATAGGGACAACGAAAAAAAAAAAAAAAAACTGTCTTTGTACGTGTAGCCTGCGACTCTTGGTAGTCTTGCGAGCTCGCGCGCGCTTTTATAAAGGCGTGTGTTTGTGAAAACCTGTCGGCTAGATTTTTATTTCCCTTGCGATCCAACGAATGCAAAACCCGAACTTTGCAACGACCAGAGAGAGAGAGAGAGAGAGAGAGAGGCGACCTCGAACAGGTTTGGTGGGGAAACGAAGCGTAATAAAACCGTGGCTACGGTTACGACGGTGAGAGAAGAAACTGAAAAAAAACAAGCCCGAGAATATACGCGAACGTTTTTCCTTTTTCGAATAATTTCTGGCTTCGATGAAAGAAATGCTTTGTTTAATTTTTCGTTGTTGTTTAATTTTAATGAAAAAAAAAAGAGAGAAATAAATTTTCTTACTTTCGTATTGTCGAGTCGACGCGCGCGTCGAGTTATAAAGATTTCATTATTTTACGATCTTTCGGACGACGTATAATGACATAACCCGTCACTTTCAAAGTACTACAACGACGTATGAAGACGTATTATTCCCGCCGGGAGAGTACAAAGAAAAAACAAACAAACAAAAATCAGAGAAACAAAAACTTGTTTAATAGCATTCGAAAAAGATAAAGAGGAGGAGGAGGAGGAGGAGAAAGAAGCAGAAGAAGCAGAAGAAGCAGAAGAAGAATAAGAAAATGAAGAGACGAAGACAGAGAGAGAGAGAGAGAGAGAAAAAAGGTATCGGTGTAGGAAAGAACGTCTCCTCGGTGTGTTTCGCCTCGCGAGAGGGTCCCCCGTGGTTGGCGTCTTCGGTCCTCCTCGGCCAAGCCTCGATCCTTCGTGTGCCCGGCGCGCGAGCTTCGGCTGTTTTCATGGCCGTCATTTAGTAGGTTCATTCACCCCTCGTCATGGCCGTGGGGCGAGAGGAGAGACGCCCCGAGGGATAGGGGCGAGGGGGAGAGCGAGAGAGAGAGAGAGCGAGAGAGAAGCGAAAGACTCGGCGAGCTGGAGGATGCAGCGCAGGGGGAGAGGGGAGGGCCGAGAGAGAGAGAGAGAGAGAGAGAGAGAGAGAGAGAGAGAGAGAAGGCGAGGAGGGTAACGGGGCGAGGAGAAGAGGCACGGTGTAGCCAGACGGCACGTACGGCTTGCGGTGTGCCGGGTAAGGCCGCGATGAGAGCGAGAGAAAGAATTGGCCAAAGAGGGAGAGAGCGACAGAGAAAGAGAGAAAGTGAGGGGAAGAGCAAAAGCGTCGAAACGAACGAGTGTAAGAGCGAGAGAGAGAGAGAAGGCAGAAGAGATTGAAGTACACTGCATGAGGGGAAGGGTGGATGGCGAAGTGATAAAGAGGGGAGAGGGTGAGGGGATCGCGGGGAAGGGGTCACTGTGCGTGCGTAAGAGAAAGAGAGAGAGAGAGAGAGAGAGAGCGAAGAACGCATCGACCAAGGTGGTGGTGGTGGTGGGCCATTGGAGAAAGAAGAAACGAGATAGATGCAGAGGCAAAAAAAGAGTGCGTGCCTGGGCTCTGGATTTGTGGTATGTCTTTCGTTGTATGTCTTCTCTCTCACTCGCGTGTTATGTGTACACGAGACTCGATGCCAATGTGTTTGTGAACGTTTGAACGTGTATTTTCGTGGAAGAGCAAGCGGCGAGTCGAGCGTGAGAGAGAGAGAGAGAGAGAATGAGAGGGGGGGGGGGGGGAGAGGGGGGGGAGAGAGAGAGAGTTAGAGAAAGGCAATGGGGGGAGAGAGACTGGCACAGAGCGAACTGGCGAAGGGGAAAGGAAGAAGGGACCCAAAGGAAAAAGAGTTAAGGCAGGTCTGGGTTCGGCGAGGGTGAATGTGTGATGGCGTAGGCCCGGCATGAGACTCACAGGCTCTTTGTAAATATCCCGGCCGAGGTTTTGCCCACGATGCACGATTTTCTCATGGAAAGTTCATTTTTAATTTTGTTTAATTTCGTGTTTTTTTTTCTTCACTCGTTCTAACGATAAATAGTTCAATCTATTCCTCTTTTCTTATCTCCGTATCATCTAAATACAAAATTGATTTTTATTTCGTACGTTCCTTTGCCAATTTGCAACTTACAATTTTTTTTTTTAAGAAAAATTTATCGTTCGTTTTTCAATTTTCGAAAGTATTTATCTATGTAAAAAAAAATGATTTGCCAATTTTTCGATACTCGATCGAATATTTCGCAAAATTTTGCATAATCGATCGATAAATCATGATTTTATTTTCGCCGTTATCGAAATACGCGGTTGGTTTTTTGTTGCTGTTGTTTTGTTTCGTTAAATTTCGTAGTCGACGTTACTCTTGCTCTTTCTCGCGGCTACTCGTATCTCTTTGCCCGTATAAACTCTCCCTCTCGTTCTGGATCGTGCGTGCCTTCCGTCTCGCCTCCGTACTCACGTACATCCGCGCGAGCGTAGGTACTACCTCGATACAACGGGCAAACGGGCAAGCGGCAACTACACACGAGCGGCTCTCGCACACGCGGCTCTGCATATCTCGTGTCCGGCGAAGGCCTAAATTTAGGCGTCCGCCGGAAGTATGCCGAGCGAGCCGTGAGGGAGAACGAGAGGAGAAGAGGGCGAAGGACCGGGACGACCTTCGACTGCCATACGTATACGCGATACGATGGCGATACGAGCGACGCGTTACGAACGCGAATTCTCGAGGGGTTGAGAAAATTTGTTCTCGCGACGGACGATCCATCGTGAAAATCAAATCGACGTTCGTTTTCAACCTCGACCGAAGACGGGACGAAACGATTTAACGAAAAAAATTAGCATAAATAATTATTAATCGACGAGTATTTTCATCGAAAATTCGCATTAAAATATTGAAAAAAAAAAAACGATAGAAACAAATTTGTAATTTGTCTTAAATAAAAATTGAATCTTCGTCGTATTCGCGAGTATCGCGTGATATAGAAAAGCGAGCACGTCGAGGACCTTATAGTCGCGATAAGTTTCTCGTTACACCAGGAGTCTCACGAGTTCGCCCGGTTCCATCGTACCTACCCAGTTTCAGCCGTCTCGCACTTTCGCCCCGTGTTAAACAATATTAATTCACGGTACACGCAAATTGCACATAAACCTAAATTCTAGCGCAAAATGCGAACGTTTAAACCGTGAGGTAAGACGCGAGACTTCCCTCTTGCACCTCCTCTCTTCCTCGCGCGAACAGTTATCTCCGTGAAAATCGGAAAATTCGCGTCGCGACCTTAGCGCAAAATGGTGTCGAGTGGGAGGTCGTAATGGAGATTCGACACTGCTCGCGAAAATGTATATATAGGTAATATCGCAAAATTATGGTAAAGTACAAGGCTGGTATCGTGAAAATGCGAGAGAAGCGAAGAACGTTCACGAGAAAGAGAGACCGCCCGCTCGTCTCCCTTCTCCTCCTCCTCTTCACCCTCTCTTTTCCCATACCGTGAAAACAACGTTACAGAAGGGTAGAAGAATAGCTCGAGGAGTTACAGTTGGGAAACGAGAAGATTCTCGTGCGCATCGAGGGATGAATAGTAAAAGGAGCCCAGCGATACACGCACCGAGGAGCTCGTAGCGACAAGCGAGTAGGAGTTGTGTTGAGAATCAAGGATTCGTAAAATGTAGCTATATATACGTATAGAGAAGTACGTAGAGTACGATGAGAGTTTCGAAGGATCGCGTGGAGCACTCGCCGAATGGGTCGTAATACGGGGCAAACGCATAACCTTAAAAACAAGAGAATAAGCGAGAGTCGGCTAGGCAGGCAGGGCTTTGGGGGTGAGCGAGAGGAGGGAGAAATGGGTGGGAGGATGGGCTCGAGAGGTGGTGGTTCTGTTACTACCACCCTTAACCCCGTCGCGAATCCGCACCCTTCGCGTCTATACATACAAACAACATTTCCTTTTGCCACTGGTTGGATATGTACGAACTATAGTTGTAGGGGTGGATGGGGCAGAGGTTAGAGGAACAGGGGCGGACGAGGGCTTACTGGGGAATTTCCAGGTACGACGACGACGACGACGACGACGACGACGACGACGACGAGGACGAGGACGATGATAACGGTGGTCGGAAACGAGAGAAGAGTCCAGAGGGCAGAAGGTATGGAGGAGCGAAGGATAAAAGGAGAGAAAAGGCAGGACCAGGGAAGAAAATAGGGAAAGAGACGAAGACATGAACGGAGAGAGACAAAAAAAGAGAGAGAGAGAGAGAGAGAGAGAGGGAGATAGATAAACGTAGAAACCGAGACAAACGGAGCAAAGGTAGGGAGCGAGGGGGTTGGTTCGGCCGGTCGTATAAGAGAGAATACCAGGGGGAGGGCTGGAAGCGAGAGGGGTGAGAACGAAGGAAGAGAAACAGAGAGATAGCACGCACACACACTACGCAGGGCGTTGAGAGAGAGAAAGAGAGAGAGAGAGAGAGGGTGAGAGAGGGTGAGATGGGGTGTTGGGAGGTCGAGCGGGAGGTATGTAGAAGCGAGACGAGAAGCTCTCTCGTAGCACCGCACCGTAAACGAAACGACGCCGCTGACGACATTTGGAACAGATAATGGCGCGAATGTGCAGAGCCGCGGGGGTGAACGAACCAAGGGTCGCGCTGGGTTCGGTTCAGAGTCGCTATGCCGGGGTTGGGCTGGGTCGGTATCACATCAGCTATCGATCTTATAACGCTGTGTGTGCTGAGCTCTCTCTCTCTCTCTCTCTCTCTCTCTCTCTCTCTCCCTCTCTCTCTCTCTCTATTCGTTGTCTCCTCGTTCCTCGCTATGCCGCTCTCTATCTTTCCCTCGTGTTTCGCGGCTCCTCGACTCTCCCCTTCATCCCTTACCCGCGATTCACCCTCTCTTTCTCTCTCGCACGAGTCTTCATCCCCTCGCATTCTCTTGCTTCCTCGCTCTTTCTTTCGTTCTCTCTTCGCGTTATTTATTTTTTAGTTCCCCACGCTGCATCGGACAAGCTCTCTCTCGCTCCGGCTTCCTACGCGTTTTCTCATCCCCTCGGACGCTCGCTCTTCCGGGTTTTATTTCTTTACACGACCCGCGTCGTCTCTTGTCATCTTTCCCTCGCCTTTAGTTCGCGTTACGTTATATTTTTATAGTTTTCCATACGTAATAATCTCCATAATAATAATCTTCCATATCTTTACGTAATAACTCGAATATTTATATTTTTATTTAAATATACTTTCAGCAAGATGGACACGATTAAAGAAATCCCTAAGCTTTTTCAGGCAAGAAACGTCGTTATAAATACGAGAGACAGAGAGACGGAGAGTCGCTGGTCGAGGCGTCGGGGTGGAAAAGTTCGCGTCCCAGATGTAAACGCGAAATACAAATTTTACCGAAGAGGGAGAGCGACGAGGAAAGAGAAAAGCGTGTATACACGGTGAAAGACGAAGACGAGGAAGAAGAAAATGAAGGATATAAGCACGAAACGACGGCTAATTTCCGGGGGTAGTCATGCGTACCAGCTTCGGAGATTTCTTCGCGGTCGAAAGTACCTTGTACTCCGGAGCGAAGTGAGCGAGAGAGGGAGACAAATATAGAGATAGAGAGAGAGAGAAAGAGAGTGCGAGACTTCGAAGGCTACAGGTAAGTTACTAGTTATTTCGCTGCTTCCCTCTTCCCTTTCGTTACTTTTCCCTTTTGCTACCGATCTATATATTTATATATCTATATATATATATATATATTACTCGTGTATCTCGTTTTACCTCGTTCTCCGGTTCGTCGCTTTAATTTCGTTCTCTCATTCTCTCGTTCGTCATTTTAACGTCTCTTCTCGCACGTTGCATCGTCACACGATACACACACACACACATATCTATATATATACGTGTAAAGCGTGTACAACGTTTCTCTCCTTCTCTCTGGCGGGTGCGAGAAGATGCCTTTCATCGTCGTGGCAAAAGCGAGCGAGGAGACGCCGTGATCCTTGACGCCCTCGCGGAGCTCGGCGATTACTTAATCCTCGAGTCGAGACATACACCGTACAGCGTACACCGTCTGTGTGTATTTCTCCCTCTCTCTCTCTCTCTCTCTCTCTCTCTCTCTGTCTTTCTTCTATATATATATATATATATATATTTATTTATATCTATCTTCTCATAGTAAGATGGAGACATAGACGAGACATCGAGATTGGGTGAGATATTCATCCCGGAGATCGAAACGACCTTTTCCGTCGGTAGTAGAAGCAGCGACCTCTAGCGTTTCGTACCTTGCCCTGGGGAACGATCAAAGCCGATCTTATTTACATTGGATACGCGTCGAGTTGTTACCCTATATATGTCATTGGGGAGGATCGCGAAACGTGAGAGCTCGCGCGCGAAATATTCGACCTTACGTGCGCGCCTCAGACGTACCTTTGTGTGTTCTCCGACCGATCGCGACAAGGCTGTGTCAATTTGTAAGGAAAGTAACGACAACAAAAAAGAAGAAAAAAAAAAAGAACAAAAAATACAGGACGAAATAACGATAACGTAGTTTGTGAAATTTTTACATCTTTTCCTCGTCGATAATTTCGTATGCAACGATTTTTTTCTGTTGTTCTTTTTTCTTTCTTTTTGCATCCTTCCTTTTTTTTTCGTCATCCCTTCGTGTCTGATATCGGACATCGGAGCTAAAGAGCAAAAAATGAAAGAAAGGAGGAGGGAAAAAAGCAAACCGTACCTACGCTTTCATTACATTTCCAGACGAGTATAAGGGTGGGAAAGAAAGTACGGACAAAAAACGAGAAGAACGTGTCGCGTATTGGGTATGTCCCGTGCACGTGCCTATATATACACGGATGTGTCTCTGTGTGTGTGTGTGTGTGTGGAAGAAATGTAATGGACCCCGGGTATACGTAATTTAAATTTTCGATAGAGCCCAGACTCGATTCCCCCGTTCCACCTACCCCCTCCCCTCTCCACACTTCCTCGCTCACTCACTCTCACCCTCTCTCTCTCTCTCTCTCTCTCTTTTCCTGAATCTCACGACGTGCTGTGTGCTCGCGTTGTACGAGAGTTATCAACGTCCTCTCGTGTGTTGAAGAAGATTCGACGACGAAGCATCATCGGCGGCACACTGGTCTCTTCGAGTGTATATGTGTCTCGGGGTACTATACGTCGTCACTCCATTATGCATCGGCGAACTACTACCCTACCATTCATTCCTATATATATATATATATATATACATATATCTCGCTTCGTTTCTCCGCGCTTCGAGAGTCGTGTCTCAATACTGGGCCGTGTGATCCTCTATGCTCTTCGCATGCTCCATCCCTTTCGCTCTCTCTCTCTCTCTCTCTCTCTCTCTCTCTCTCTTCTCTCTCTCTCTCTTGCTCACGGTCTTGCCAACATCGTCAAGGCATTTAATTCAGTTGAACGTATATTCCGCCCGGCTGAAGTTCCATTAAAACGTGAGACAATAACCTGACAGTTGTGATCGGTGCGTCGATGTTTCGAGCTCATACGTACCTGCACACTATACATAAATACCGAACGTCGCGTCTGATGTCTCGCCTCTCTTGCTCTCATTCTCTCTCTCTCTCTCTCTCTCTTTTTCACATACGCGTGTCTTCGACGTTATATACATATATGTGTATGTATATGCGGGTGTGTGTATTAAACTGCAAACTACCCTCATAAATAAACGACTGTCTTTCTCTTATTTTAACGTATCATTTTCTCCTCTGTGTCTGTCATTCGATTCTCTCCACACTCTTCTTCGATTCTTTCTTATGCTTATGCCAATATATATTTTTGTACGTATATATGTATATATACGCGTGTACCCCGTTTCCATATTCACCGGGATGCCAGAGTGGATTCACAGAGACTCTCGCTCTCTCTCTCTCTCTCTCTCTCTTTCTCGTCTCGGTGTTCTCGATTTGGCTGCCCGGACTTGGGTTGGAGGGTCGACCTGAATCGTTCGACTTTTCAATCGACATTCCTTCTCATTGCGAGAGCTCAACCCCTCGCGAGCCTCGTTGCACCGTTCTCTCGGACCGTAATACTCCCCTACCCTCTACTCTACCCAACACTATATACACACATATATATATATATATATATATATATATATATATATATATATATATATATATATATATATATGTGTGTGTGTGTGTGTGTGTCTGTACGTATATATAGCCGATGGCGCACCGCATTGTCCCTTTGGCTATACGGAACGATGGTCCAGTTTCAGCTGCACCAGCGTTGAAATTACTCGATGAAACCCCACTCGCTCTCTTCTCTTTTGTTTGTCACTTTGCTGGCATATATCTATAGATATACAGGTATGTAGGGATAGAAACACAAATCGACGTGACAGAAACCACGAAGCTGGCTGGGACAAAGCCCGAATGACTTGCCCAAGTCAGTTCGGTGTTCCGGTACATTTATATATACGCACACACACACACACACACATATATATATATTTATATGTATCTAGAGGATGTTCCGTTATAACTTTGAGAAAACTTTCCCAGTGGTTCTAGCTTGAAATACGAGCAATTGTGCGAATTGAAATTGGGCCTGAGATCGTAAATAGGTTCGATTTTATTTCGAGGATCGAGACCTAGTTGCGATTTATAAACTCGGTTGTTTTCTTTTTTTATTAGCTCGATGAATTTTTGAATCGTCGTAACGCCGGGAATAAGGTGATCGTTTCTGTTCACGAAGTTTACGTCACGAGTCGAGAACTCGCTTGGCTTCCACCCTCTCTCTCTCTCTCGCTCGCTCGGGGTAAAACGTTTCTCGGGGGCAAATTTCCGGCGTATCTTCCGCGTCCGGATGTACGAAAAACTCAGCCTTGGCAAAAGTCGCCCTCAACGGGTTGTGTAAACCGATGATGCGCGCGATAAAGATTGCAGGTACAGCCGGGTTGAGACGACGTAGGCGGGACGAGAAAGAAGAAACGCTTGGGAAAGAGAAACCCGAGAGAGAGAGAGAGAGAGAGAGAAAGAGAGTCAGAGCGTTTACGTGTTTACGAGCTTCGGAAGGGCTCGTAGAAAAACGTTTTTCTTTTTTTTTTTTTTTCACGTGTTCACGTTGGATAAAGTTGCGTTTGCGCGCGAAGCTAGGCAGGGTGGGCAGAAGGAAAACGGCGAGGGAAATAAGAAGGAGAAGAAGAAAAAGAAGAAGGAGAAGAAGAAGAAGAAGGAGAAGAAGAAGAGGAGGAGGAGGTCGAGGGCTTGTCCACGCGACCGGAAGTGCACCGGTCGTTCGTACGAAAGAGAGAGAGAGAGAGAAAGAGAGACACAGAGAGAGAGATAGAGAGAAACGGGGGTGTGCGCTTTTAAATATAGGCCGACGTTAGCTTGTCGAACGTTAGTGCTTCGGCACACACGGGCTTTTATCAAAGGGTATCGAACAGAGATAGGAGAGGGTTCACTCCTGTGGGCGCTACTGCATGAAATTTTGCGTGCATTATAAATGCACACGGTAGCCTTGCATCATCCAAGTCAGGGTATACGCAGAATGCAAGCCGAACGAAGAGATGGTGAGTGAGTGAGGGAGGGTGAAGAAGCGGGGGGGGGACTAGGCCTATATTACGACCCGGTCGAGAGAAGAGCATCGACGTTGTGTTCGTTCCTCGGACGCTCTAACCTACCGTAACGCTATAAAAATAACGGTCGGTCGGATATGTTGCTCCTACCCCTCTTTCACCCTCTCTCTCTCTCTCTCTCTCACTCTCTCTCGCTCTTTCTCTTCACCTCTTCCTTTTTATACGTGCACTTCTCACTCTTTGTCAAACCACGATACACGCACGCTACACATACACACTTAGGTGTGTATATATATATATATATTTATATATGCAAAAACAGATACACACATACACGAGTATTCCTTTTTCATGCTATATCTTCATAACTTTTTTCAGCTCTTCTTCCACCTATATCACTGCGCATTTTTTCTTCTCTTCGCTGCCGCCCGTTTTTATTTAGTTTGTGTGTGTGTGTGCGCTTTTTCTACTTTATTTTTACGTTTTTTCTTTTTCGTTTTTTTCTTTCATTTTTTTCCGACTCGCTCGCGCTCTTTAGCCGCACGACTTCATATACCCGGAGAGTATCGTTATCGTGAACGCTCACCCGCAGTTTTCCTGGCTCTTCGCTTGGGGAGAAAAAGAGGGGTTGAAGTCTCTCTGTCTCTCTCTCTCTCTCTCTCTCTCTGTCTCTCTCTCTTTGGATAAATACACGCGTGGTTGTGCTTGGGAAAGGGACTTTTCCGTTTTAAAAATTTTTTTGTTCCTTTCTTTCCAGCTCGATGGGGCATGTGGTGGTAACGGGACGAAATGGTAAATCCAGGAGTTCTGGGAGATTTATACGTGAAATAGGAAAATTGATAGAGAACGGGACTGAGAAATGGAGGATCGTAGATACAGTTGGTAGACTTTTCGTACGCTCCGGTGATAAGGTAGGACGAGCGAAGGAGAAAGGAGCGTAGGGAAAGCTTTCGTTTATAATATTTATTTTGTATTATCTTTTTTGAGCAAATTATAAGAAAAAAAATCAAATGAAATTTCCTCATAAGAACAATGTGATTAGAGTTCAAATTTATATAAAATGTGATTCAAATCCAGAGGGTAGGTTTTATCAGGTAGTCCATATTTCCCAAATTTATCTCACTTCGTATCGGCTTGGAGGACGGTGCGTTCGTCGTCTCACGAAACACGTTCGACATCTGTCCATACGTTCTATATACATTTTATACACCCCCTTCTCTATCTCCATTTTCTCCTTTCGTTCGCGAAACGGCATATATGCAGACCTACAAACGACTCTCGGCGGAACTGAGACGACACACGTTGCTCAGGCACCCGTCACCGTTGTCTACATTCTCTCGTTCTCTCTCTCTCTCCCTCTCTCTGCCTTTCTATATAGATACGCATATGTATATATATATATATATAAACTGAAGTATCCCTGTCTCGGGAAGTTGCAACAGGAAACGTACTGGAAAAACGACGACTGCGAAGCAAGTGAGGCAAAAAAGCAAAACGACGTGGTTAGAGAGCGAGAGAGCGAGGGAGAAGGAGAGATATGAAAAGAAGCGAGAGGCCACCTTTCCTGTATATTCCTCGCTGGATCTCCAAATCGAACGTCGCGAGAGTCAGACAAAATTCTTTTTATTATTATTTTTTTTTCACCGCTTGCGAAAGTCTCACATAAATATAAATATAACACGGTCTTTTATGACCGTTATTTTCAGGACACCGGGTACATGGGACACTAACAATTTTCGAAAGAAGAATACAAATATACTCAATGTACAAATGTTGACATACAGGACTCATATTTCGTAGAATGTACTTAGAACATTGCGAGGATACGGAAAATGTGGGAAAATATATATTTTTTTTGCAGTTTTTCAATAAGGAATACAACTCTAGAAGTTATTATTTTTTTCTAACGTTGCGCAATGTATCGAACAATTTTTATAAAGAATAAAAAAAGTCACGTATTTCGATAATATTACGATTACGTACGCAACCCTTAGGATTTTGCAAGTATTTTTGTCGTGCGGTAAAACAGAGATGAACGAGAGCCTCGGCATTGTCAATATCCGTACGCGAGATGAACACCGAGTACGCAAGTACGCTTACAACGACCATCGGAAAGAGCATCGAGAACAGGGGTGGAAAAAAAGCGTAACGAGAGCCGCAAAAAACCAGAAGAGAGAGAGAGAGAGAGAGAAAAAGAGCAAAGAGATGAAGCGATAGCGAGAGAAAGAAAGAGAGAGAGAGAGAGAGGGAGAGAGGGATGAAATAAAAAGCGTAAAATGCGCAGGGAATTTTTTTTACGATCGAATTTTCCGGCTTCCCTTTCTTCGGACCGTCGATGATGGGATGACGGAGGGTTGCACTGCTTCTCCGTGTACGCGCGAGTGTGTATATATTTTTTTCTCTCTGCCTTCTACCCTGTTCACCCACAACCACCCCCAACGTACCCCTCATCAACCCCCTTTCTCATTTTGTCTCTCTCTCTCTCTCTTCTTTTGCATTTCAACCCTCGTGCTCCGTAAAATGCGCACCGTAAAAATACGTACCGCACTCATTTTCTCTCTCTCTCTCTCTCTCTCTCTCTCTCTCTCTCTCGTGCCAGGGCACGTACACGCCCCCGCGTGGCCCCGGAGGTTAGGGGTTGGTTTTACGTTCGTCTCTGTTGCTCTCGGTGAAAATAAGCGCAGACTAAATATATATATAGGAAGCTCGTGTATAACGTCGCACGCAGCCCGACGGAATATATACGCGTTATATGTATATACGTAGCGTGCACGTTGCGTCGGGGTAGGCCTAGGCATGGCCTGGGCCGAGCGTGGGCGTGTGTTGCTCCACCCCGCGTCGCTCATCCTCGAGGAAAAAAAGCAAAGCCCGCACAAACCCCCCAGATTTTTTTTCCTTTCAACCCCCCTACCCTCCTATGCGCTCGAACCCCTTCCCACTTTTTGCATATATTTGTATATATATATATATATATGTATGCATCTTTTTTTGTTAACGTATATATTTATATATGGCACGTAGCGTTCTATACAACATGACTTCTCGTACAGTCTCGATGTTCGCTACCCTTTGCCATCGTCGAGATCCCTCGCTGTGCAACCCCTAGGGACTTTTGCACAATCGCCGATTGGCTAACACCCAGTTACCGACACTTTGCCAAGAACAGTGGACAGTTTTTAAGACTCGCTCGTCTTTGATCGTACTTCGATATTTATATTTATATATTTATATATGTATAAATATTGTTTTTTTATATATTTATATATTGTTTTTACCCTCGATTTATCGAGGATTTTTCATTATTGGGAATTTTTGTTTCATCGGTTGGCCAAATGGTGTTTCTCGAACGGAAAATTGTTCTCGTCGAGGGGAAATCAATTGGATTTTTTTGCAACGAAGACGAACGTTCGGGACAATTTTATTTTATGCAACGTAAGAAACGTCGTGGAGCAGGGAAATTAATTAAGGCAAGAACCACTCGCACGGGGGTTGGAAAACAAGGGTAGATTTTTGTTTTCATTGAAATTGCTGTAGTTTGTGGGAAAATTTCTTTGTTTTTTTCTTTCTTTGTTTTAATTTTTTATTTCAACGTTGTTTCCGCTCTTCGCCACTTTTACCTGCGTGGTCTCTCGCACGTCGCCACTTCTGCCGGTGCTTTATTTATCCTTTTGCCGAGCGGACCTGGTCAGGACTCTCTTTGTCGGACGACGGCACCGACGGAGCTTCGGCCAGCCACTTTGGGCTCTCTCACTGGTTGGACGAACCCGAATACCACTTGGATTCTCTCTCTTTCTCTTTTTCTCTCTTTCTCTTTTTCTCTCTTTCTCTCTTTCTCCATCTTTCTCCATCTTTCTCCGGGTCTTTCGTTCACTTCATATCTCCTTGCTCTTTCGTTCGACGAATTATTCTCTTTCGCTCAACTCGGTTACCATGCTCGCTCGTCTACCGGTACTTATACCTTCATTTTTACCAGTACGGAGACTTCGGTACAGTCCGAACGAAAATTGGTTATCCAAGTGGACACCAGAAAATAACATTACAAATTATTTTCGAGATTTTCTTCGAAAAATATATATATATATTTTTTTTAGTTAGAAAAGCAAATATCCTCGACGTTCTTTCGTACGTCGTTGAGAATTCAACAATCCTGTCGCCAGATTTTCAACGCACATATTTTAAGGTATCGTCATTTTTACAATTTTACTATTAAAATGTTTTGTCTCATATTTTAAAAATATTTTGTCTCATTTTTTTTACAAAGGATGAAATTTACCTAATGTTTTCCTTACTTTTGGCATCAAATTTTATCGGTTTCTCAGTTCATCAAAAAATGCAGATTAACCATCGAACGATATACAATCTTTATCTATTTTTTCTTACGTCATTTTTAATAAAAAACGAAATATTAGTGTAATTTTTTCGAGACGTAACTTCGGTGGTCCACGAAACGAGGTCGTCTTTACGTAATTCCGTTATCGTTGATACAGTTCCGTCCGTTTTCGTATCGGCGGTTACGAGTATACTCGATAAAAGCTGGATAAAGAGTGCGAGCATGAGGACTCGGTATTGAAAAATTGCATGCGGCATCACTATCGTGGCATCGGGCTGTAGCGAAGCTCCGCCGCAGCAGGCTCCGGCTCACGGCTTGCTCTTTTCCGCCGCACCGCCGTTGCCGTTGCTCCAGCAGTGCCAGCTGCAACTCGCCAAGGAGCCAATAACCTTGTTTCGAATCATTTTATTCACGTAACGCCGACGTACTTGGGCACGACGTAGCGAGCTGAACTCTCTCTCTCTCTCTCTCTCTCTCGATTTATTTTGTAATAAACATACGCGGCGTATCCTGACTTCGGTGCGAACGCTTCCGCAATTTTCATCGATAATATACGACGCGCATAGAATTATATCGAGGAGCCGAGAATATTTTCTTGCCCTGGATCATCTCGCTCAAATCGTTCATTTAAAAACGATATTGTCAGGCATATTTTTAATTATATTATTATTATTTTTTTTAACGTTTAAATATAATTTAGCATTTGATTAGTCTCGGGGCGTTTTATTAACCCCTTAACGCATACGAAGCCAAGATTCTTCTTTTTTTTCAGTATGTTAATAGATTTTTTTCAATTGGTTTGCTTTGTGACAACGAAAAGTACGTTACACGAACAAATGTACAATTAAGATTCAAAGTTGGTTTTGAAAAAAAGTCTTTTTATATACTGAAGAAAATTAGAAACATTAGAAAGCATATATGGCTGCTAAAGTTTGTATGCGGTAAGGAAGACAAATAAAAGGGGGTTTAAAATAAATTGTTATTCCATGTTCTTCATAATTTATGTAATAAGGGGTTAAATGTAGGAATTACAAATTGACGATTTCATTTTGAGAAGGCAAAATCTTCAACTGACTCATGATTTTCTTTGTTTTTTTTTTCAGTGAAATTTAGTAATCGTATAATTGTAGAACGATTAATAAATATTGGATTCAAAAATTAGGGATTTTATTTTAACAAGATAGAATTTTCAATGCTCGTACGAAATATCACGACGCGATATCGAGATTCTTCTAACGAGTCCGACGGTGTACGGCAGAATTCTCGAACCGATGGCCTATTATTAATGAAAACTGCCGTTACAGTTTCTAAAGTCCAAGAGTTTTCTATCGGTCAGCCGTCGTCTTTCTCTCCTTATTAAAATTCTCATCCTCGTGAATACTTTATTAAGTAAGTATTGCACAAAAAAACCCTTCTTTCCTAAAGTAAAAATAAAAATAAAAAAAAAACAGATAATTAATCGTAAACTCGATCGATAAATCGAAGTTCCCACAAAGATTTAAAAAAATGCCGCGCGTTTTATGCGTCTCGCTTTTTCGCCCGACGATTTAACCAGCCATGAACATCGGACGCAACAAAGACGGCGGCACACGTTATAAAATAAAACAAAAATAAATCACCCCTTGCCAAGGAGCTCGAGGGATCGAGTCGAAAACAAAAAACGAAAAATGGCGGCCGAAGGCCGTCTCTCGCGCGCCCGCCGAGTTCGGCAAGTAGAAATCGGCGGTTCGAGAGCTGGTTCTCGAGAGAGTGAGCGTGCGAGAGAGAAACGAAACGAGACGAAAGAGGCAAAACGAAAGAGGAGCAACGAAAGAAAGAAAAATAAGAAAAAGTAAAAAAGACGAGAGAATCCAAAAAAAAATAAAAAAAAAACGTTGGACGAACGAGAAGCGAGAGTTCGCCGCGAAACGAAACAAAAAAAAAAACAAAAAAAATGCCACGTCGACGACGCGAACGACGAGACGACGATGCACACCGTGGAGCTTCAAGCAAAACCGAGTTACGGCAGGTTCGGGGTTTGGCAAGTCCGCCTTTCGCGTCTCGGGATCGCGCGCGCGCGCACTCTTCGTCCGGCGTTCGGCGAGCGCGTGAAGGTCGGGATCAATGGCCGTAGGACCCAAAGGCAAGAGCCATGGAAGGATGGAAGGGAGAGAGAGAGAGAGAGAGAGAGAGAGAGAGAGAGAGAGAGAGAGAGAGAATGAGACGACGCGGAGTGTGGAGCGCGATGCGAGGAACGAAGAGAGCGAGGGAGGGACAAGAGGGAAGGAGGGGGGGGGGGAGAAGAGAATCAGCGGGGCCCCAGGGCAATAGCGCGGGAGTGGGGCGAGTCTCGTCGAGGAGCGCGCGGAGGGAGAGAGAGAGCCACGAAGTTGGGTACCAAAAGAGGAGAAATTGAGTTGGCTCACCGGCCCAACCGGCTTGTGATGGGGTGGGGAGGGCTTTCGAGAGCGCGTCTTGCAAGCCGATTGAAGAGGAGGAAGCGACGAGGAAGAAGAAGAAGACGAAGAAGAAGAAGAAGAGAGGCGAAAGAGGGGAAAGGGCGGTTAAAGTGAGGAACGGAGGGAGAGGGGAGGAGGGAGTCACGCTCCTGCTTCTTCATCGTCGTTAGTCCCGAGAGCGTCCAGGCCTACCTCTTTTCTCTCTTTCACATTCTACGCTCATATTTATATATCTATATCTTTTTCTCTCTCTCTCTCTCCTCCCTTTATTCGTCGAATTTTTTTCACATTCTCTTCTTCGTTTCTTTCTCTCATCTCTCTCTCTCATCATGATTCTTCGTTTTCTTCGTGTTACTCGCGCTTCCACTTCGGCTTTCGTTCTCCATTTTTATTTAGCCTTTGATACATGTGCGTCCTCTCTCTCTCTCTCTCTCTCGTTCTCTGGGTCTCGTCTTGTTTCAGCTTCGCGTTTGTCTTCATTCCCTCGACGATGTCGCGTCAGAGACGGAACCTTTTCCCCCAACCCTCATGATTTGCATTATTATCGTACGAAGCTTTTCGCGCGAGTGAAATCTCGTTGTAGGAATGAGAATGGACGTGAGCAAAATGATTTTTAATGAATAAAAAAAGAAAAAAAGACACCACCCTGACGAAGCGAGATCGATTCGATAATGCAAAATTTAACATGACAGTCGTTTTGTTCGTGGAGGAAGGAGATAGCGGGCCGAAAAGCCTACGGACGAGACACTGTGGGACGCGTGACATTGGCATTGTGAGGCCATTGGGGAAGTCGGCCAAAAATGGAGTGAGAATTTGTAGGCCGTCTCCGAGAACCGGAATCGAGGGGTGTTTGAGAAAAGGGAGAGGGATAAAAGGAGAAAGAGAGAGAGATGAACGTGGCAACCCGACCTACCCAAATATTCAGCTGGCCCGCATCGCAGCCCTTCGTTCCCTCTCCCTTTTTTAACCATCAACCTGGCCCTCTACGCCACTTTGCCCCACTACTCGCCTCGACACGGTTCGTTGGTGCGTCGCGGCGCAACCTTCGACGAATTGACTGCCAGAAATAAACGGGCGGAATTATAAATTGAAAAAAAGAAAAGGAGGAAAACAAAAAAAACCTAACGAAATACAAGGAGGGTGCTGGCTGAGTGCCTCGAAGGTTTCGTTCACGTACACGAGAGACATTGGAATTGTTCGAAGGTCGGACTCGAGGTCTTGCTTAACACAAAGAACTATCGAATAGAAAAAAATAAAAGATACGTGAAGAAGGCCACAGAGAAGGCAGGGTTAACCGACCTACCCCAATTTCCAGGTGTTTCGCTTCCAAGTCCCCCTTATTCGCTCGGTTCTCTTTCGCCTCGTTCACCCAGTCCCCCTTTTCTCGATTATCGTCCGCATGGAAGAGAAGAAACTCGAGCCGAGACCTGGAGAGTTCCCAGCATCAGTTTTTTTTTTGTTTTTTTTAGTAAATGCGTTGAGTCCAAGGGGTGTGTTTGGTCCCGAGACGACAATGCACGAAACAAACCGAGATTTATCGGTGTTCGCTCGAGAAAATTGCATTAAAAACGAGAGAAAAAATGAAAGAACGAACGAGACAAAAAAATGAAAGAAAGAAAAAGCGACGAAACGTTGATTCAAACGTAAACGAGTGACGACTGTCTGGTACAGCAGGAGGTGACAGGGTGATTGTGATTATTGTCAGTGGCTCGCTCGAAGCGAAATGAAAGTGGAGTAATCGGAAACCACGACCTGCCTCAAATTTCAACCGGTTTCTCAGCGAAGAATCCACCGGGGGTTGACAAAAACGCTTTTGAAAAGATCCGTCGACCGGACTCGGAATAAAATGGGGATGAAACACGATGGGAGGAGAGTAAATGGAAAAGAGAATCAAAGCACGAATCGCTTCGTAGGCTCGGGCTCGATACAAAATGGTGATTTTTATCTAAAATGGTTGAAGGTCCTCCCTCCTCCCTGGTCCCCTCGCCCTTTCACCGGATGAGGCCAAGCCTTCTCGAGTCCGTGCCATGTCCTCTGACCTACCCTAAATTCCAAGCAGTCCGGCGACCCTCTCAATCTCTTTCTTCTCCTCTCTCTCTCTCTCTCTCTGGTCGGATCAACTTTCGTTCGCATATATACGAAGCGAATATACTCTCTCAGAAGCCGAGACGAGAGTCCCTCGACGCGTCTCGTGTGCAACGAGCACGCCTTGGCGTCGGTGAGCCTGATGGCTGGCCGGCGAAAGAGAGAGAGAGAGAGAGAGAAAGAGGTAGTAAGAGTTTCGCCTGAATCTTCAGCTTCTCCAGCGCCACAACAGCATAGTCCATCTTGCAGTCGAGGGCATGGGCTCGTTTATTCCCCGGAGCACGCATTGTGCACGGGTCCTTGCCTTCTGCTCTCTTGCTCCTGCTCTTTCGTATGCGAAAACCGCGGCTCCTTGCAACTCTTCGTCTTCTTCTTCTTCTTCTTCTTCTTTATTTTCTTCTTCATCTTCTTCATCCTTCCTCTTCTTTCTCTCTGCCCACAGTGCTTCTCATCGTTGCTCTTCCTTTTCTTCTCCTTCATCCTCCTCATCGGCTTCTCTCCCTCTCTCTCTCTCTCTCCGTGTGCCATGCTGCGCATTCCGTCGTCTTAACATTTTGCCTCTCTCAAGCCACGCTCTCTCGTCCAAGCCGGCCTATCCCTTCGTCACGATGACTCTCGCAAACCTCGCCAGCGAAAGACCACGACAGAATTGCATTGACGCACATTATTCGCTCGTTCTCGTTCTTTTCTTCTCTTTTTTCTTTCTTTCTTGTATTCCTCCATTCTTTTTTTCCCCTTTCTTCCTTGCTCTTATCGCCCGGAGCTCGTTCCGATCTTTCATTGTCGTCGATTCGTATCGTTCCTCGGTTCGTTTCTCTCGTCTCGAACCGAACGCGCGCATCCTCGAATCGTAAAAATAGCACCGATTGCATTATTTATCACTCTGGCCAAAAAGTAACTGCGTTTTTAACGAAATGAAAAACAAAATTCCCCAATTATTTTTCCAACGACGTTCAACGAGAATTTTAATATTCGTCATTATTTTATTCAACTTCAAATCACTCCTTCATTTCGACCCTCGCAACATTGTTTATCTTTATCACTCAAATTTCTCTCTCCTTCTCACTCACTCATCCCCCCTCCACCCCCTCTTCCTTCCCGCCCAGCCTCTCTTTCTCTCGCTCGTAGCACGGTCCACCGCTCTGTATTTCATTTTGAAAAATCATTCGATGCACTTCTCTCCGTCGCACCAGAGGTAGGGAGAGAGAGCGAGGGATGAATGCTCAAAGAGCGCACTGGCGCTCATCTCTGCGCTACCGTGGAATCATTTCTATCGATCGCGTTCACTGACGCATCGGTAGCTCTCTCGCTCTTCTCGTTCTCTCTCTTTCTCTCTCTCTCTCTCTCTCTCGGTCTACTCCTCATCGGCCCGGCGCTTCTCTTGCTCGGCGCCCCCTAACCGCGGACCATCGTCAAAGGGAACCGTCAGCGGCCATTGGCTCTCTCGCGGGCATAATGCACACCAGCTAGCCCGTGCACCGCTCTCCGCAGCGTGCTTCGACCGTACTACTCCGACAACGTGTAAAATTCTCTCTCTCTCTATATATATATATATATATATATATATATATATATATATTCATTATATATATATATATATATATGTATATATATGAATTTACCCGAGACTGTAACTATACCGGGTGGCATGAAGTTCGCTCAACCGTGTCCTATACGAATTTGCGCTATCCAACTAACGCTCTTCTCTCCTCTACCGTGTAACACATTTTGTAACGTCTGCGAACCAACGACGGACACATCACCACCTCTATGACGATGAGACCGGAGGAATTCTACGAGCGAACTCCTCCTCCCTCTACCCTTCGCCAACATGCCGCGCTTTATATTTTACATACACCGCGGCATATATTCCCTCTCTCATATATAATTCTACTATATTTGCCTAATACGAGTATTTCGATGCGAACGTTACCAACCCCCCGACCATCATTCGGCTACGAATTAACCGAGTATGAAAACTGATATATATGTATAGATAAAGCGAGTAATTTCACAGTTTCACGCGGATCGTTATCGTGGAAAATCATCGTCGACAAAGTATCTGAAAATCGTATAGAAATTTCCGGAAGAACGAGCGTCAATCGTATACGAACGATTCGATTTTCCTACGGAACAAATCGTCGCGACGATGATTACGCCGAAGTTACATTCGGGAAAATGATCGAATCTGGTTAAGATCGAGCCAACGTTCGTAATAAATGTGACGAGGGGGTTGTGAACTTTGTTAACGCCGAGAATACGAAAGTCTTTTTCGTATAGCTCGCACAATTCTCGTGCACATTATTTTATATATACCCTCGCGGTTTCGCTCGCTGACCGTGACGCCGAGTCGCAGCTGCCGGGCGCGCGCGTTTTTCCTCTCGACGGTACACTCGTGGTAAAGAGGGCGGGAGGGAAGATGGATGCTTCGATAGATACAGAAGGAAGAGAGGAAAAATATACGAACTGCGAGTTACGAAGAAAAAGACAACGAGAATGCGAGGAACTTTATTTATATATATATATATATATATATATATATATATATATATATATATGTATATTCTTGAAAAGGAAGAAAGGAGAAGGGAAGCAGCCCCCATCGAATCGCCCCTCGCGCCATCATTCCCAAGCAGATAAAATCTTAAATGCTATTCGCCTCGCGCGGCAACTGCTAATTTCGTGCGGCCTATTTACGCTACTATTTATTCGATCACAGGGGCCACGCTGTGTCTGTGTGTAAGTTTGCGTCTCTGGCTGTGTCTGTGTATTGTTTCTTTTTTCTTTTTTCTTTTTTCTTCTTTACCGTATATATAATACACACGACAACGCGCGGTGTACAAAATGCAACCGGCAACACGGTGGTTGATGCTCGTTTCGTGCACTCGACTCTCATCATCACGCGGTCACGTTGTTTCCTCTGCGAGGCTTAATTACATATTTAAAAAAATGAGAGAAAAAAAAGAAGAAAAAACAACGAGATATACATATAGAGAGAAGGAGAGAAGAAAAGAAGCAATGTACTTACCGGTCGCGATAATTCCGAGCGTTCTCGGTCGTTTTCCTGAAAATTGCGAGAAAACAAAACGAACGATTTTATTAACGATAAAGAATATTAAAGAAAATAAATAAGTAAAAACGAGACAAATTCTTGTTTCGTGTCGTAAATTTATCGAAACGATTTTTTGTACGTCGTATATCGTCGTTCGTTCGAGAAACGCGACGATACGATTGTCATTCGGCGCGTGCATTTGCACGAGGGAGTTCTCCGCATTCTCGCGTGTCGTCGGGCACGTTAAGAAAAAGATGGTTTGCCTTATTCGATGATTTTATGGAGAAAATCCAAAGGGAACAAAGACGAGGCAAGAGACGAGGTCCCTTATTCGCGTTTAAACCGTCCGGGAAAAGTCGTCAATGTCCTTGCGGTTCGATCGATTCGCGACGCCGTGTCGCGAATAAAATCGAGCACGACCAAGACGCGAAGAATTTTTACGATTTTCTTTGAACGATTATTTTCGAAAAAAACAAACAAACAAATGAAAAAATAAGAAATTTCTCAAAATTCAAAAAATTTCAGGAGATTCGTACAATTTAACGAAAAAAAAAACACAAAAAATGAATTTCAAGTCAAGCAATCATCAACGTATTTCTCGCGCACCTGTTTCTTAATGCGACGTTTACGTCGAAAATAATCGACGCTATACCATAGTCGATTTCTCGAACGAGCGTTACGAGGGGTTCGAGAATATTCCACGACACGCGGAGAATATCAACGGAAAGCACAAAAGAGGAACAACATTATTTCGTACGAAAAACGTTAAATGAGTTTGATGAACGATTGTGCCCGTGAATCGCGAGTAAAAGATGCGAGAGCTGTCTGTGTGTTTGTGTGTATGTGCGTGCACCGGAAAGAGGCGGACGATTCGAGATCGCGAATCGCAGGTGCAATTCCTCAACGTGCATTTCGCTTCAGCCACACGGCAATGATATATATATATATATATATATATAGAGAGAGAGAGAGAGAGAGAGATAGCGAGAGCGATAGAGAAAGAGACACGATGATCGCTTTGTGCGCTGGCCTTGGTCGTCGGGAGAAAGATCTAGATGGTAAGATGGATTCACAGGTGTCGAAAGGCCGAGAGGAAAATTACGCTCGCAACTTTTTCTCGTTCCTAGTAATCGTTTGCGAATACAACGACAACAACAAAAACCCAAATATCTGATTTTTTTTAAACGACCAACGAAACTTTTCACTCTCTCGCTCGACGTTAATGCTCGCTATGTTAATATTCAAATTTACGTTCATCGTCCAAAATTGCTCATCGCCGATAATCTATAACAAAATAAAAAAATAATAACAAAAATTCTAACACTTCGCAATATATTTTCACTTCGCCAATGATTTATTTTCGTTTTCTTAACCTTAACCTTAACCACGTTCCTTATTACGGCTGTTTGTAATACATTCTTAGCCTTCCTCTCCCCTCCACCCTCCAATCCCTCGCCCCCTCTCTCTCTCTCTTTCTCACCCTTTACCCCGTCTACGCCTCCTCGCCGCATCGCTAACGCCTCGTAAAGTTACGTTGGACATTACGCATCGGCCTCATGGCTTCTTACGAGGCGAGTGGAGGCGTGCGCGGTATAGAAATATCTATATATATACACACACACACATTTATATATATATATATATAGTAGAGAGTGCACTGTGGCATCAGCATCACCTTACCGCCGCCTCTTCCACGTAACCGGCACGTAACGATGCGTATACCTCGGCACAGCTTATATACACACAGCCATATATATATATATATACTGTGGTAGATTCCGTATAAACGTTATATACCTAAGCTTCGAGTTGAAGCGAGAAGGAGCGAGCCGGGGGACGCGAGTTGGCAGCACGGATGCTGCGGGGAGTTTCTCGTCTCGGCGTTTCTACTGTAGACTCGGGCGCGCGCGCGGGGGCGCCGTCGCGCTTTAACCCCGTACCGATATCTGTTTCCACTACCGCGCGGACACATTATACGACGTACGAGACTCCCCCTGGGGCAACTTTCACGCTCGGTAGACCCTTAAATTTTCGAAGAAGGCGCGCGCTTGCTAACTCGCGACACCGCGGGTATAACGGTACAGGAGCGCAAATTGGGCCTTCTTCCTGGATACTTGCCGAGAATACGGTGGTCGCTGGTACTAAAATATGAAATGGTCGACTTGGACACCGCGGGACACGGAACTCTAGAGTTGGCCTAAAGGCTAACTCTGGAGGAACGACGCGACGGCTCGCGAACATACCGAGATTGGATAAAATCTTCGAAGAAATCTCAAGAATCGTAAATTTTTCATATTTATTAATTTTGACGTTATTTAACATTTCTTTTCGCATACTTATTATCATTATAATAATTATTTGTACATTTATTGTTAATATTATGATTATTATTGTCGAAGGTGACTACAAATTGCAATGGGTAATTTTTTTTTTATTCGAAAGTTTGTATTTCATTTTTGTCCATAAATTGAAAAGAGAATTCGATTGAATTAATTTTATCGTGCAATGGAAGATCGATGAGAATTATTTTGTGACTAAAATAGTTCGTAAGCTTGAAAAATGGTGAGAGTGTGGTGGGGAGGGGGGACGTCGGACAAGATTCTCGGGACCGAGGTTGGTCGAGCAACATCTTCATTGGGATAGAAGAGAGAGAGAGAGAGAGAGAGAGAGAGAGAGAGAGAGAGAAAGAGAGAAGGGACACCACGTTGCACCAGCCGCAAGAGTAGAAGAAGGCAGGAGCAGCACCAGAAGCAAGAGTCGCCACAGTCGAGTTCTCGTGTTGCGACGAGAGAGAGAAAAAGACAAAGAGAAAAGGAGAGAGAGAGAGAGAAAGAGATTTTCTCTCTTCACAGTCGCACCGGCCAATCTTCCTATCGTGTATATAGCGAGAGAGCTCTCTTCTTCGGGGCGTTCGACGAACCACCAGTCGGATATAAATATAAGTATACGCGGGCGCACACGCACATACGAGAGAGGAAAATAAATACAGAGAGAGAGAGAGAGAGAGAGAGAGTGTGCAACACATCTACGAGACGTTCGAGACGACCAAGAGGATGAAAGAAGTATGGAGGAGAGAAGGAAGATGAGAGAGGAAGAGAGAAGAGGGAGTTGCCAGGCCCAGAAGGAACGCCGAGGCCCTCGGGCGAACGATAACAAAAAGGAACGAGGGCCCGACGAGAAGGACGAGGATGGAACGAGAAACAAGAAGAAGAAGAAGAAGAGAAGGAGAGAGAGAGAGAAAGAGAGAAAAATAAGAAGATGAAGAAGAAAAAGACAGAAAGAAGAGAGAAAGGTTCGCCCGGGCCTCACACAGAGGAGGTAGGGGGGGGGGCCTGTAAAGCAAGTCCCGACCTATCCCTTCGTTCCTTCGGTTGAGCGGACCCCAACATTCCCGCAGGCCGAAAACGCGCCAGTCTCGCTCGGACCCCTCTCACCCCCACTTTCGAGCCATACACTTCTCTCGGAGACCAAACGACCCTTCTCTCTCCCTCTCCCCCTTTTTTTTTCTCTCTCTCTCTCTCTCTCTCTCTCTCTATTCGCCACTCGCCATTCTCGTCTCTCGTTCCTTTCTATCGCCAGGGAACGTCTCATGAGTCCCGTAGCTACAGCACCGCTGCCACCACACCAACCATCTCGTTCCCCTCATTTCGACCTGCTCGCCATCAGCCCCATGCCGAGAATTCTCCATTTTATAATGCCTCCGCGCACAACTCGCCCATGATTTCTCAAGTGAATTTGTATTTCAAAAGCCCTCGCGCGACCGCAGCCTGGGAATTGGTGATGAATTAATGGGAGAGAATTCAGAGGGCGACGCCGCGATAGTCTGAGGAAAAATGACGAGGGTCGGAAAATGTTAAAGGACTTCAATATTTTTCAACCGTATGAAAATAAAAATAAAAAAAGTCTCTTATTTCCACCGACTTTTACGAAAGCTCGCCAATATTTTTTTCTTAAATAAAATAACCAGTGGTTTTTCTACATAGAAAAAGTACAAAATTAAATAAAACGTATACATAACGGTAGATCCCTAAAAAAGAAAAATGTTGCCTTTGAATCTCGCCAAAAGTATAAAATTTCTTTTTTCTTTCCTATCAATTGTATATCAATTTTCAGATTCGAACAAATTGGACAAAATAAATTAATATACCAAGTTATAATTCCTCGAAGTTTGTGTCGAGTATGTGCGAGAAGTCGATTGTCTAAAAAAAAAAAAAAAATTCGTACATTCCAATTTCACGTTGGTAGCTCGGGCGAACGAGAAGAAGAAGAAAGAAGGTGAAGAAAACGCACGATGCATCTCGAGCGCAGCATGGGACGGTAAAGTGCAGCAGGCGAAAGAGAGCCCGGTCGAGAGAGGTAATGCCAGGGGGGAAACAGTCGAGAGAGAACGAAAGAGAGAGAGAGAGAGAGAGAGAGAGAGAGAGAGAGAGAGAGAGAGAGAGAGAGAGAGAGAGAGAGAGGTACCGAGCTCAGGGGAGAGAGTACAAGAGCACGGGACGCGCGACGGAGGAGGAAAAAAAACCGCGAAGAACCGCGGCGACAGTGCAACGCGAAAGAGCGAGCGAGGGACGATAGGGGAGACAGAGAGGAGAAATACACAACGTCGAAGGAACGAGGGAGAAGTAGACGATGGCGGGAAGGAGAGGGAGGAGTAGGAGGAGGAAGGGGGGGGGGGGTACGCGCTGGCAGGCGCAGCAAAGAGGAATGGAGAGAAGGTATAGGGTACAGAGAGGAGACTCTCTCTCTCTCTCTCTCTCTCTCTCTCTCGCTCTCTCTCTTTCTCTCTCTCTCACTCGTTGGTACGGTGTGGTGGAAGAGGCTTTCGGCGGTTAGTAGAGTGACTGAGCGAGTGAGCCGAGAGCGAGCGAGTATTTTCGCTGGCCTTGACGCAGCGACGGAGGGCGATGCACCTCTTGGCGAACACTGCGAAACCGGGACCGAGTGCCCGTCCGCGCTCTCGCAAACTGCAACGAACGCGTACAAACAGAAAAACACACATACATGCACATACACATACAGGTTGCAGCGAAAATTCTTTTCTGTAACGTGGCAGACACACAGGGGGGGGGATTATAAAAATGCGCTTTTGTGGTAAACAAAAATCATGTATATATATATGTTGGAAATGGATAGTTTGTTGTTTTCGAATATTAAGGAAAATTGTTCGACGATGAAATTCGCACGTTTCGAGATCGAATCGATAGATTTTGGGATCGAGGTTTCATACACATCGAACCAAAAATTGCGATTACAATTTTTTACAATGATTTTTATCATTTTTTTTTTTCGACTTCCAGCGTTTCGAACCAGGGTGTAATTTGATTAATTTTTCGTTAATAAAATCACGAGGATCTGTACGCGAAAGATGATAAAACGAATATACGGTCTGTAAGCTAAAAATCTAGCGAGACCGAGAGCAACGAAGAGAGAGGGAGAGAGAGAGAGAGAGAGAGACTCGATTTCAGAGAAACCATTTCTCATCCATTATTTTCCCCTTTGCACCCATGCATTCGGTTGCAAGAACCTAGAACCGCACACACCAGAGGCCGATCGTGCGATCCCTCGGTGTCTAATACACACACACATACACACACACACACAGGCACGCGTACCAAACGCACAAGCCTCGTATCACACACTCGTCGTTGTATGCCCTCCTGTATACACCGACACGCGTAAAAATATATATACGGTTCGTCCGTGTCGATTCTCCGTCATTCGTGGATGTTGGGTTCGCGCGCAGATGCACACGCACGTTGCACCGTGAAACGCATCGCTCATAGGCTACAGCATTATACATAACTCACGCAAACGAACACAAATACATGAGAACGTGAGAGAGAGAGAGCGAGAGAGCGAGAGAGCGAGAGAGAGAGAGAGAGAGAGAGAGAGAAAGAGCAAAGACTCGACGTATTCGCCGAGCGTTTGAGGAAGGAAGGAAAGAAACGAGCGAGGAGGGAGGAAGGGGGAGTGGGGCTTTGGCAAAGAGAGCGAGAGGGGTGGGGGATTTTTTTTATACCATAAGGGTATACCAGCAGGCACCGCACCGGTCCAACTCACACGTAGAAAGAAGGTTCGTGCAGGAGCGTTGCACGTACATGATTTTATACGCCGAAGAATCGCTATGAGAGTGGGGTGAACGGAGGGATGGTGAGAGTGAGAGAGAGAGAGAGAGAGTGAGAGGAGAGGGAAGAAGTCCAACGCTCGAAGAGCTTCGGGGCCCGGTCCAACCCGCGAACGCTCGACACTGACCTCACCCAACTGGCGCGTTAGTGAGAGAGGGCCCCGCTCTATCCCCACCACTCGCTGCTTGTTCACTAATCCCCCCCCCCCGTCCCGTCTCTCCCCGCTTCGTCGCCCTTCCTCGCTCTCCTGACCCTCCAGTCTCGTCGTCGAGGCAACTCAGCCCGGGACCCCCCTTCGTACACTGTTCGCCAAAAGTCAACGAAGAATTCGCTGGCTATTGCACCATGCTGCGATCGCACCACGATTGGTGTTGACTACAGTACCCTCTCCTCTAACTCGACCCGGTATTTATCCGGTCGTTTGGTCGTAATGACGAATACTCCGGGGAAAGAGAGCTTTCGTTTTGTTTTTATTTAAGGAAAGGAAAGAAGAATGTTTCGTGCGAAGATGAAATTTTTTTTCGTGTTGCGAAGAAGAGACGAGAGGAAAAAAAGGGAGTGGTGGGGATGAGAGACGAAAACAGGTGCGAGCGAGGTCATCGCGAGACGACCGTGAAGAGTCGTCGCACCGACGAAAATTGCAGGGCATTTTTCACTGCGAGATGTTAATATAGATTATTGTCTCGCGAATCGTCATTTATTTATTTATGATTCGACGATGGTTTCTTTTTACGCAATATCGATAATATCGTTTATCGTCTCGTCGTGGACAGCAAAATTGAGATTTATGTTTCAGATTATTTCGAATATCACGAAATACTTGAAATTGTTTAGAAAAAGGTTGAAAATAGAGGCTGGAGTTTTCTTAAGGGTGGCTCTTTTTCGAATGATAAAATAGATGAAATTTTATTTGGACAGCGAGCGTCGATCTCGAAGGAAGAAGACGATGGTGGTTCGTATTACCCAACTTTATCCTATAGCAGGTTTTTACATTATACACATGTACGTATAATCCATATCAGTGAAGTAATAATATATGGTGACTGTGGGGACCTTCGCTGCAAATCGTGGGACTCGCACACAGTCGCGTATTCTCAAAGGTGGCCGTGTGTGTCTCTCTTCGTGGTTGCACCCACGCGCTTTCGCACGACTCGGGCTCGGTTCACCACCTCGTGCCCGAATAGACAAAGCTCGCTCGCTCTCTCTCTCTCTTTTTCTATCTCTCTCACACTCTCCTCTTTCGAGCCAATCGTTCTTGTGTGGTATGTTTAAAGCGCTTTTGTATATATATATATATATATATTGTGTGTATGTATATATATTGCGTTTCGCCGTATTGTGCGAGCACAGACGGCGAAAATCCTCATGGTACTTTTTACACTCGCACAGTCCGACCCCGATGAGTGACTGGCCGATTATGCAAGCCCGAGGAGACATACACGTTTTAGTGGGTCGTATAGTTGCGCCACTATAGACGAATAAGCGACGGGACTTTTCGCGCTTCATCGTCATCGTCGTCGTTGCCGTCTCGACGGTCGTTCTCTCGGCGAGTTCGCCGCAAAACTCGAACCTCGTACACGACGCCATGCCACACACACTCTTGCCTATTTATCGCCTACGTCGCTTGTGTCGACGAGGATCAGACGTACGTGCGCGTATGGACAGTTGGAAGTTGATATAAATTCAATTTTTACGTTTTTCCATTTTTTCGAGAGATCTATTTTGGCATAGCGAGAATAAGGATGGGATATTCGTGTTGTACGGGGAATTTCCGATTCCGTAATACCCCTATGAAGTCTTTTTGGACGAATACAAAATTTCGTCCCGTTTCACTTACCCCAATGTCTCGCAATTAAATTACGAAGGTCGATCATCGACGCTTGATCAAGGTGGAATTTTTGTCGTTGTTCAAAAAGACTTTATCGGGGGTTTACGAAATCGGAAATTTCTCGTACAATACGAATATCACATTTTTAATTTCGGTTTGTTAGGAATTGTCCACCAAAATATGAAAAGACGCATCAAGAGATGGTACAAACGCGTGAGGAAGGATAGAGGATTGACGATGGGAATTCTCGAGGTCTTTGTTGACATCCGATCATTTGTAGGTGGTAAGAGGACAAGGATGGACACGATATGTCCGCGAAATCTTTCTCTATTAAAAATTTCAAATTTCAACCCCTAACGCTATTCTTAAGAAAAATATCCACGAAGCATTCTATCAACCCAAAACATCTTTAAAACCTCGAAATAACGATCAAAATCGTATGAACCAAGTATCAAAATTATTTTCAAACAATAACATTAATTTCCTTAAAAAAAGAAGTTCGCGCTAACTAATTCATTAATCCGTATAAAAATATTCCGAACCAACCCTGCCCCATTTATCTATTTTTTTAATATTTACAGTTCAACGATCAATTAATTTGTATCTTAACGAACAGCTAATGACTCCCTCGAATGTCGACTTATTGAAAAATAAAGTCGCTGTCGCTCCCATTACGAGGAACGATAAGAGAAAAATCGTCGTAATATTTGCATCGTAAAGAAAACGAAGAAGAAACGGTTGCGACCATAGAGCTGGTAACTGGTGTACCTAGTGAAAATATAGGTTCGTTCCAAGTGCATAATAATATAGATCGCGAGCTCGTGCGTGCCACGAGATAAAAAGCCATTCTATTCGAGCAATTAGCTATTATTATCTTCGAGTGTGAGCCATAGCTGAGGAGGGCCCGATATCTCAATCGAGTACACAACCGTGGCGTGTATTCTCTCGTTGGTACTCTCGCGTATATATATTTACAGCGTGGTTGAACGCACGTTGGTGGCATGAGCCGAACGAACGAAGCGCGCACACAGAGCCCGCATTTGACCGAGTGGAATAAAGGGTTCGTCGACCCCGCTCCTCGTTTGCTCGCAACGTATTTCGTGTAGGCCAACGCCTGACCGAGCGCACAACGCGCGCCTCTGTATCGTTACTATGTTATAGCTACGTACGAATGCCGTAGGTGAAGAGGACACCCGTGCCAACTGGCAACGTTTGGTTCGTGGGTCAACATTGTTTTCGTGCCGGCGGCGAGACACTTTTGGGGACAACCTGTTGCTCCGTCGGATTTTCCAACCCTCGAATCTGCCTCGAATTACGACACTCGTTCATCGACTCTCTTCGTTGGCGAATTATACATTTTTTTAGATTTATTAGACACATTTTTATAGATTTTTAATATTACGTTACGTGTTACGTTTTAAGAATTAATTATCAATTTTATTTATAGTTTTAAATGATATTACGTTTAATGTTACGAATTAAATATATTAAATATTGTTCAATCGAGACAAAATTCATATTTTGGTAACATAAATTGAGAATTAAAATTAATTTAATCGAAAAATCAAAAAATTGAAATTGTTTCTGGGGATTTAGCTGTATGATTAAATATTGTTAATTTTTATACGGGTTATAAAATAAATTGAAATTTTCGAAATTTTTAATGTTCTAGTAAAATAATGAGAGAATTCGAACCGAGTCAGTATTACAAGTCGATATAGCCGGTGTGTATACAAATCGTGGTCGAGAACGCGTTGTACCAACGTCGTGAATCAACAATCGCGCCTATATCGACCTACGTGAAACAAATCGTCGAGGAGGGAGGAAATCGCGAGAGGAAAGGAGCGAGAAACGCGTTATTTTTCCTTCTTCCACTTCTCACCGCGACGGAGATTCTTGGACGAAAGTCTACGTACGATCGGCCGATGATTCGTTGGTGTTGGTGGGTCAGTTTTGTTCGTCGTGTTTCGAGAGCTCGGTGACTATAAGTGCGGTAACTGGCGCAGTAGGTAGGCCATGATAAATAAATCATTCCGAAGTGGTGGTGGGCGAGTGCGGTTGGTGCACCCACTCTCTCTCTCTCTCTCTCTCTCTCTCTCACACACTCTTTTACATTTTCCTTCCTTCGTCAATTTCTCTTTCATTTCACACAAGATTCACTTCGATCCTCGTGCGCCTAGTTCTTTACACACCGACTCGAGAATGACTAAAAGATCTCGACAAAGGTGAGATATGGGACGAAAAAAATTAAAAATAAATAAAAAAAAAACCCCCCACGAGAGAAAGGAAAGAAAAGCAGTCGTTAGAAAAAATGCATCGAGCGAAAATGTACCGTGTTTTTCAATTACTTAAAAACCAATATTATCTCGTATTAACAATGAAGTATAAATGAGAAAAATAAAATTGAAAGCAATTAATAAAAATGAGGTTCGCGATAAAATGAAGAAGGAAGAGAAACAAAAATGAAAAAATTGCGAAAGAGGGTCACGCTCGTGAAAGAGCGTGGCGAGCACCGACGCAACCGTCCGTGCCAGACTTTACATTTCTTTATTTGTCCAAGCATTCGCCGTGAGAGTCGCGTGTACACGTATACGCGGTAGCCGCTACGTCCGGCGAGACTCGAGTGCGATATACAGAAACCAAAGAGAAAGAGAGAGAGAGGAGAGAGAGAGAGAGAGAGAGAGGAGAGAGAGAGAATGAGAAAGAGAGAGAGAGAGAGAGAGAGAGAGGAGAGAGAGAGAGAGAGAGGAGAGAGAGAGAGAGAGAGCGCGATTCACGTACCCGAGTTTCCTGCTAGGTATGCGAAATGCTAAAAACACAACTAGCTGCATCGATTAACCGCGTGAAATCACACGAAACATAGTATAGTCGTTCCGACGTCCGCGTTTTCCCCTCTAATTCATTATTCATTCGCGGGCCCGTCTCGAAATAAAAATTCTCAACCATGAAAATCTCTTTTCTTTCTATTCATCCCCCCATTCTACTCTGTAATAATTTTAAATATAATCAAATTCAACCCTACCTCTTCACATTGACATCGGTTACGAATCGTCGCGAAATTCTAAAAAAAAAAGAAAACGCGTCAAAAATGTAAAAAAAAAAGAAAGAAACCGATTTATTAATATCGATCGACTTAGAGATCGATATTTTCCCCCAAATCACTGAATCAACCACGCGATCGTAAATTTCTCGCGCTCGAATCCAAATAAAATTCGCGAACCTCGCCTCGATTTATTTTATTACCGATACGGCAGAAACGCGATAAACACAGTCGATCCTTTATCGCGTAGCGGGCGTTATCGTATCGCAATCTCGATATTAAGCACCCCATTCGTGGCTTTGCTTATAAAGGAAATAGGAAATTGCAATTACTTCGATAATACCCGAAGCATCGAGCACCAAACAGCTTTACCTCTTTCACTCTTACTTCGACTTGCCCCCCCCCCCCTCCCACCCTGCCTCCTTCCTCCTCCTCCTCCTTCACCTCCCTCACATCCCTTCCTCGAGTTCAACCCCCTCTTACCCTTTATCCTCACCTACCAAGCTTTCGTTCTCGCATTGTCTCTACACCACGGGCGATTCTCGCCCACGTTTCACGTACACACGTGCTCGATACGTACGAAACGAGAGAAAGAGAGAATAGAATATCTGCCCGACTAAACGCGACATAGTAACAGAGGTAGTGAGAGAAAGAGAGAGAGAATGGTGTGTACCGACTGTGGTAAAAGCAAAACGAATGAGAGAGAGAGAGAGAGGGGGGAAGAAAAAAAAACGCAGCCCACACCGCAACGCGATATTGGCCGGGCAAAAATGCATACCGTAGCGTGCGTTAATCCGCGAGTGTTGCCAAGGGGGTGAGAGAGGGGTTGAAAACGCACGTTTCTAGTAGATTCATAGAGCTGCGAGCGAAGAGTCCGCGCGTACGTAACGAGAACTAGCTCCAACGGTTTTGGTCCGTCCTTGTTGAACTCGCTTCGAGCGGTCTTCCTCCCGTTGCATTCGCGGAAAGTAACAACGAAGCACGAGGTTCCAGCAGGGGGAAAATACACCGAGGTAGGATTCGAGGATGAGAATTCAAACGCACAATGGCCGTTTTGTCGCTCGCTTCTCTCTCTCTCTCTCTCTCTCGTTGCGTTACCAACTACACTCGATGTTCACGAGGATTTATCGCTCGCGGTGTGTACAATGACTTCCGAAATAAAGTTTAGGATACCGCGCGAAAAAGGAGGAAGAGGGACGCCAAATTGTATTATCGTATAACGCGCTTGTACGTATAGCTCGCAATAGGATTCGGTTTCTATTATGCTCCGAGCTTCGTCCATTGTCGAGCCACACGCGAGAACGCGAAACGAATACATTAGAGGGTCTCTCTCTCTTTCTCTCTCGACCGCCGTGTATTTTGCCCCTGTCTCGCGTACCTTTCGTTTCGCGAATGAACTAAACATTGATATCGCGCTTTGTTCGATTGCGAATATCACGCTTTTTGGAGTATTTTGAGCGGGAACGAGGATGCGGAAAAATTGGGGAAGAATCGTTAATGTTAATTTGTAAATTGGAAGGAAAATAAAAAATTGTACTATCGGGACAAAATCCGGGGGATGCTGAGGGTTTGGAGAATTGTTTATTCTAAAAGGTTTGCCTTGAAAAAGTCCAGTTTGAAAATAAATGCAATTTTTATGAAAATTCCAGAGAAAATATTGTGGAAAGATTAAAATTTGTTTATCGAGGGAGATTTGTTTCAGTTTTTCGGAATTTTATGTGATAAACGAAATAAAGTTAATACTGTACTCGATTCGGTAGAGAATATTAATTTTCACACGAGCTTCCGAGTAGACGAGGAGATAATGTAGTCGGGGAAAAGTTGATCCGGTTTACTTTGATGAGACAAAAATATAAAATTGTATATTTGGGATGGAAACAAAGAGTCCAAGGGATGAATGAGATAACGATCGCGACTCTCATTCGCTACTGATCTCATTTCCTAATACGGAGAAAAATACAATTATCATAAAAGTCGAAAGAAAAAGAAAATTCGTTAACAAATTGAAATTATTTTTCAAGGTCAGACGGTAATTTTCGGTAATCGCGCGATACAGGTCGAAGCAGCTGCGATAAATGGTAGGAAACGAGGAACTTTTTGGAAGTCCTGTACGCGAAATGTTGCACACCGTGGCCGAGAAGAAGACTGGCGTGCAAAAAGTTGGTCGGGAAGGGTCCTTGGACGCTTCGAGGTCGGTGCACGTCTGACGGGGCTTGGAGTTGTTCACGGTACACTTGCATATATGTACGTATCTTATATATAGTTAGTACGATGTACAGAGCACCGAATGCACCGAGCCGCGAAACGAAGAGAGCAAAGAGAGCGACGAGAGAAAAAAGAAAACGGCGGAGAGAGTAGCCCGCCCCCGACCTTGGTTCAGGTTGGCCAAAAGGGAGAACGGCCTCGACGCGATGCCGCGATGCCTCGGGGCATCGAGACCCGGCGGTTCCTCGCTTTTATTTCGATATACAGATATATAATTTGAACGAAACGGGGCCCCTTGCATTCGGGAGAGCGTCGATGGGACCGACCTTTCTCGAGGTTACCCGACCATTTATGGACACTCGACATTCGCCTTCGAGTTTGCGCACCTCCGCGAATTACGGAGGAAGAAGTCGTCGGTTTTTTTGCGCATCGGAATCGTGTGCGAGACGCGTCTCGCACGTATAATGCGCGACTTAATTCGTTGCGTTATATTTATTTATACCTAAATTTATTTTAAAAAAAAGAACTATTTATTTAACGAGAAATTATAGAAATTTATCAAATTTATCAAATTTATTATCATCTATTATTATCTATTATTAAATTATTGAATTATTATTAAGCTAAATAAATATATATTACTTATATTTATAGATTTTTTGAAGTTGTTTATCCGCCGGGAAGTATATAAGACATTAAGAGAGTAAATTTCATACTTTTTTCTTGAGGCTCGCGAGCAATCGCTCTTAGATCAATTTTTATCATCGTCGATTGCCACTGGCGTATACCACTCGACGTTATTCGGTACTTGATCGAATTGTCGTTGATGCAATTGGACATTTTCGAAGTATTCTCCGGGGAAAATCTAATTTAACAAGGATTTTTAAAAATTAATTCTCCAATGCTTTTGTTTTCGGGGTATGATTTCTTACGTGAAAAAAAACATTTTTTTACGGAGTAGCTGAGACAGACTTTTAGAATCTTGATCGTGTATTTTTTTATCTATCGTATTAAAAAAATTCAATCGAATAATATGCAAATTTTTAATTATCTCATATTTTATTAGCCACTGTCCGTCTCGCACACCCGGCAAATATATGAACGTATTTCTTTTCTTTTAGTCTTTTCAACGCTTATACCAAATTTGTCGCGTTACGATTGACCAAAGATTTACGAGTAAAAGAAAGAAAGAAAGAGAAAGAGAGAGAGAGCTTTTTATTGTCACTGAAATTGCGCAAGTGGCGGAGGTTCAGTGAACTGATAAGTGCTAAAGTCTTATCTCTCCGCTTCGATTCGTGCGAAGTCAATACAAGTTTTTCGAGACTTTCTATACGCACGGCAACGGCATCGATCTTCTTTCGCATAATTAAACGTTAGACGAGGTGAAAAATGTATCGAATTTCGAAAAAAAAGAACAAGCTGAAAAAATGCGTTCGATCGAGGAAAAACATTTCGTGCGTCGTTGCATCTTGCCAGGGACCGTCGAATCGAGCGGTACGTCCTTGGCAGGCGGAGAGTCGCGAGAGAGAGTGCATTGGCAGTTCGTTCATCTCTCGACCAAAACGGCTCATTACTCATTCCCCCGAATGTCCCTCTTATCTTCTCTCTCTCCCGCTCTCTCTCGCTCGAGTTTAATAGACGCTACAAAAGGTGATTACAATATTTATTTCGCGTCGCGTCGAATTCTCCGAATATCAATAATCGAATGAACGACGCACCTGTACTTCGGTACCTCGCGCGCAAACAGAGGCAAATAAACCGAAAAATAACAATCCAAGAACAAACTATCAACAACTCCGTCGAAATTTACGTATCTCGGTCGCAATGTCTTTCGTTAATATTTTTCATATTACTTACATTTTTTTCGACGAATAATAATATCAAACAAAAATAAAACGTGCTTTTTTTTGTTCGTTAATTCAAATATTTATCGTAAAATCACACGAGGTATTTTGTATTACACGATGTAGTTCCCGTGTTTTTTTTTCTTTTTTTGCAAATAAATAATTGAAATTTCGTCTGAGCAAACCGACGGTGGGCGACGGTGGCGATACGACCGTCTTACCGACGTCCTATATAGACCGGTCCCTCGAGACTCACTCGCTCTTTCTCTCTCGCTCGCTGTTTGTTAAATAAATTTTTGTTGTTTCGAGGACGGTTGGTGCGTGCGTCATCGCTCGGGCCCGCTCGACGAATCAACCAAGTGAGAGAGAATGCTATGTACAGTAGCGGTCATTGCACCGTCGTCGGGCACCCTCAATGAAAGCACGAGTATGCCAGCTTCGCGACGAGCGCGCAACATTATACGTGTGTGCATATAACACTGAAGGAGGACGATCTCGATCAATCAACGAAAGAGAGAATCGTCGGACAAAATCAAACGCCCTCTTCTTTATCGAGGCTCGTTGTTCTATTCTTGACGATAGTAAAATTTTATCTTCTATATTCGTATCGCTCGACCTCCTACTTCTAAATTTATTATCTATCAATTTTCTTGCTTCACCGCTATAAATATATTAATTCGAGAAAATAATCCTAAAATTTTTCAAACAAAGCGAGACGAGCTAATTTCCAAAAATTCTCGAAGTAAAAACCCTTTCAGCGTCGCAGATTTCATTAAAATCGACAGACTTTCTCGAATTCAAAAAATTCAATGAAATTCTGAATTTTCCGTAAAATTTGTCCAACTCTCGAGACGATTCTCGAAATTCACGAGAATTCGTAAAACGGTAACGAAGCCAATGCGTAGATGTGAATTCGCGCGTTGTTATTATTATCTTTTTTTTTTTTTCGTATCTGAGAAAATAAACGCAGTTCGGGATTGTAAAAATATTTTTCACAATCCTGATTACGAGGATACTCGAAACTGGCGGATTACGCGACAGAAAAAAGAAACGAGAACGATAATTTCCAGACGTTCGCTCGGACCTCGAAACTAGAGGAGAGAGGTGGGAAAGGAGGGAGGCGGTTGAAGAGAGAAGGAGAGTGGGGAGTTTGAGAAAAAAAAGAACATTGATGTTCGTACGAATCGACGATAGGAGCGTTATCAATCGGTCCCCGGATACAGGTTTATAAGCCCCGTAGATTATATTGGGTGCCCTCGACCGGTATCCCCACTCTGTTTTTGCAACGTCGCTATTGCAACGAACTGCAAGCCCTCTCACCGCGCGCCACTCATCAGATTAATTTCTATCGCTCTCAATATCGTTCGCCCTCTTTGTCGCATTCTCCATTACTCCTTTCTCTCGCTCTCTTTTCTATCCTTTTCTCTCTCTTTCTCTCTAGCATACGATTTTGCAATTCTTTTTTTCTGCATTCTTCATCGTCACCCTTTATCGACAAGAACGCGTCTTCTTTAATCTCGAGCGATCCATTTAGATATCTCAATATCCAGTTCACGGCACACTTTTTCTCTCTTCTTTTCTTTATTTCTTTCCTCTTTTTGTTGTTGTTGTTTAATCTACTCTACATTGCGGTTGCGATAAAGATAAGTTTTCCCAGAAGAAAGTTTCGGACATGTTTATCGATGTACGCGATATTTGAATCATTTTTTAATATGATTTAGCCGACGCTTTCTTCGTTGCTCGTTTTCCTTCCTTCCTCCCTTCGATGAGATATGTACAAGGCGAAAGAGAGTGTGTAATGTTGAATCATATCCTTCGACTTTTCTTCTCTCTCTCTCTCTCTCTCTTTCTCTGTCTTTCTTCTTTCTCACTTACTCGGGACTTATTGTTCGTCGAACTTTATCAAAACGCCTCGGTCTGCCTCGCGCCAAAGTTTTGCAATTTCAACCTCATTTTTTGCGCATCGCTTATCGCCCCGGTGCAAACACGATAAAATGTATATACTTGTGTCAGAAAGAGAGAGAGAGAGAGAGTATGAAACGAACGTGTACCGTACACGTTTATCATATCAAGACACACCACACGGCTATCGCGGATGCGAGCAAAGGGGCTTTATTTTTTCAGGCCATACCAACTGCAATTTTCGCAAGAGGCTGATGCACCTCCCGAGTTGAACGATGTTAAATTAACGTTTTTTTCGCAACATTGGCTCGGTTCGTTTCGACTATCTTTATCACGCGATAAATTATATTTCACTTAAGCCTCGGTAGGTACTGAGAGTTATTTGAAAACGAATATATATATTTTCGACAGGTAAATAATCATAACTAAATTCTTCGTCGAATTGTCCATCGAATACTAATTCTCTACAATCACTAACTAACATTTTGATAAAATTCAAAATCCAAAAAATACAACATTAATCCATATTAATATATTATAATATAAAAAAACATTTGAATTAATTGATTAATTAATAAACAATAATTAAACTAAAGTAAGAAACAAATATCCTCGTGTACATTGTATCCCGCTTAAAATATCGAAAACAAAAAATAATAATCGATCACGCGTCATTCGTTTATAAATTTGTTATTTCCCAGCCTCGGAATAATTGAAATTCTACAAAACTAATAACACGTTCAGTTCCAAGTATACCTACACGACCGTATATTCTCGCGATATTCCTTGCCCCTTCCCTCTTCTTCCTTCTTTTTTCTGGGTGTATTCACTTTCGATCATTAATGTGCAATTGCAATGTACGTTTTTTTGCTATCTTCTCTCTCTCTCTCTCTCTCACTCACTCACTCTCTCGTGCTTATTTCGCTAACGTTCCTCCGTCGTCCGTTCGGACACAGTACAGATCTCATGAAAACTCGGGAGGTTTTACGTAACAAGATGGACGGGCCGGGTTTCCGTGTGCCTTTCACGCGGCAAGGCCAGCTGCTGGAGCTGGGATCTCCACGCTCTTGGAACTCGGCGCTCTAAGTACGTGTCCGTCTGTATGTGTGTTAGCTGAATGTTGAGCTATACAACTATATAACACTACAGGCATCAGCGACGATGCATACAGCATAATGGCATGGTAAAGTAAGGGTGTATAGCATGGATCTTATGTTCCGTATTTTTTTTACCAAGCTTATGTGCACATATATATATATATATATATAACATATATATATAACACACATATATATATATATAACAGTGTATGGGTCGCCTATATGTGGACCAGGTATTGCCAATATAGCAATATAGCGGTAACACTAATAATGGCACAAAGAGAGCCCAACGTGTCCGGCCGATCGACGTTGCAACCCGCCCCCCTTCCTCCCTCCCCGATCCCCACTCAACGTTTTCCGCTCAACGGTCTCTCTCTTGGAGCCCACGAGAGGAGAGCCGAGACCATGAACCGATCGTGGGAGCCCCTTCGACGTTTATATACCGCGACGTCGCGAATAAATACCTCAGTCGAACCTCAATGGTAAGAGGACGAGGGACAAAGATGTATATAATGTGATGAGGGAAAGAGAGCAAGAGAGATAGAGCGAGAGAGGAGGAAGGGGGGAGGCGCGGGTGAAATTGCATCGAGAGACATTGAGTAAAGCAAGAATGAGACGGTGAATAAATTCACGGAGATCGAGTGGATGAATAGAAAAGGAAGGAGAATAGAATTGTTTTTACTTCGTGATGTTTTTTTATTTTGTTTAACGATTGCTTCTGTCTCACTCACTCATTGGCCTTAGTTTCAGGCACATTAAACTATCTTTTCCCCTGTAGCCGCTGTTTGCGTTTTTTTTTTCGCCGTTTTTTTCTTAATAGGGACGGTTTTTTTATTCTTTTCACGATCTACTCTCGGTTCAGCGTCACAGTTGGACGATCAATCCAGCCAATCTATTTATCTCCTCGACCCTGCGTCAAACCCCTCTCTCTTTCTCTCTTACTCCACACGTAAACCAGGCTACGCCTATCTAACTTCGACCGGGTATTTGCTATACCCGAGGAAATCGTATTAAGATCTTCTGTTAGACTTTTGTCTGGTCTGACGATGAGAGAGAGAGCGAGAGAGAAAGAGAGAGAGAGAGTACTTGAATATTTATTTATGGATCGAGGTATAAAATTTATGAAATGTATTATTGCTTTTTGGTACGTCGTATTTATTCGTCTGGGGGGGAAATGCTCGAGAGACTATGATATTTCACGTTCGTGGCTAAAGCTTTGATGTCGCCGCGAAACGATGATAATATTTTCACATGAAAAAAAAGTTTTCATTGTTGGCGCGCGATTGTACGAGAAGAATGATTTAAATTCAGGTATTTTGCGATAAAATTCGAATTTTATAAATTTGTAAAAAATTGAAAAAAAATATATATATATGTATTGATTTTTAATATATTGGGATTATATCGAAAGAAAAATGTTTGTCTCCGGTATTAAATTCAATTTGATTTTTGTCTCGTACGAGGATTTAGCCGATTAAATTTTTTGTAAGAAATCAAGATTTTATATATAAATAGTTGATAATTTTTTCAAATTAACGTTGTCAGTTTCCACATTGTGGTATTTTTCTTCTCGGTGACAATCACATTGCGCCTCTTACTTTTGTTCCGATATATACCCATCAGAAACGAGAGAGTCTCTGCGGTACTTGCCAGCGAGGGAGAGAGAAACAGAGAGAGAGAGAGAGAGAGAGAGAGAGAGAGAACGCGCGCGCGCGCGCAACCCATTCACGTTTCCATTCACCAAGCAACCGTCGAGCGTATAGAGTTGCCTCTCTCGCCAACGAGATTCACGCTACGCCGGAGAACGACAGAGAAAATTAGCTCCAGCAGTCACTGCCACTGCGTGTACTCTGTACATACAGACACGGTAGTACTACAGTTGTTATACTCGACTGAATCGCGGATAATCGACTGGATGATCACTCGTTGACTTTTCTTCGTATTCGAACGAGAGAAAAGAAATGAAAATAAAAATGAAAGGAATCGTCGATTTATCCCTCATAGTTATCGCACACTCGATTATGTACTCGAGATTCCGTAACTTTAGTCGTAATCGAGTTACATTGATAAAATAAATTTTTGTCACACGAATAATGTAAATTTTTGTCAAATAAGAAAAGAAAAAAAATTATCATAATTCCAACGACAACGAATGCAATTCAATCGATAGTTTGTGGTGAATTAAAATTCCTTAATTCTCAAGTAAATAAAATATAATTGACAAATATTGCAATTATTTTAATGAATTGCAATTCAATTCGAACAATTATCGTCAAAATTTATTATCTCGATTTAAACAAAATTACGAATAAATCGTTAGTTTCAATTTCATCGGTATAAGCAATAAGTTAGACGGAATAAACAAATTATTATCAAACAAAAAGTTTCAATAAAGATTAAATTTTCTTATACAATGTTTCGATTTAATCGAATTAATTAAAACTTTTCTCCCGAGATGTTTCGTCGAAGCATTTGCCGGTTTTACATATATATTTATGTGAATTTGCCATATACGACAGCCGAAGGGGTAACCGGGCTTTCTCGAGGAAATCGGCGAGTGTACTCGAGTTCATGAAAGTCATATATATATATATATATGTTACATCGTAGGTACGTATGTTTATAAGAACGAGATCATTTTTGCGACTCACACAAGCTTCGTTCAATTTTTTCAATTTCTTTTTTTTCCCTCATTTTTTTCTTTTCTCCTTTTTCCACGGTACGGGCGCCGTACACGTATCTCGCGCTGTATACGTGTTGAATAACGCGTGTGCGTACCATCTGGCGTTCCATGTGCTCGGGTCGCGATTCTCGTTCTCGCTCGCTCGTTTCGATCTCAGCATGTGCTCGAGTAAAAGTCGGTACATGGCAGAGGGCCTCGACGTTCCTGTTTTTCTTCGTGGATTCTCATGCCGTTCCGTTCTTCCTCGTACGAGCTATATTTCTAGTTTTCTTTTCATTTATTACCCATTAAAATTAATTTTTTATTTTCCTCTTTCTCTCGTCCCTCGACGCTCGCGCTCCAATAGACGCAACGACGTTGTTATTATTTTTCAAACTACTCCAAAAAGAAAAATTCAATATTTCGTGCTTGCTATTGTTCTTTTTTTTTCAATTTTGTTTTGAGAATTTCACGAAATAATTGTATACGTTTTCGTAAAAAGAAAAACCAAAAAAAAAAAAAGGCAAACGACGATAGTCGAACGATCCATCTGTTCGCGAAAAAATGTGTAACCGGGACGAAATATTTGTGTACACGGGTATTAAATACGCGAAATATCGTACCCGGGGATAACATTTGTGCGAGTTGGTGAACGACAAGCCCGCCTGGTGGCTCTGCCGGAAAATATTTCCTCCCTTTTCTGTCACGCCGAGCAAGAAGTTTTGCTGTTATTGAGTTATCGTCGTGCCGTCTGTCTCTTTTACGAATGTGTCGGCGCGTGCGTGTGTATGTTTGTGTATATGTGTGGACGGTAATGCGACAAGTAGTACGCGTGTCACACACGCGTTTCATCCTCCATACACGCTTATCGGTCCCACACGAACGCGACTGACACATTGTTAATACGACATTACGTTTCGGTCTCCCTCCCTTCTCCTCCTTCTCCTCCTCCTCCTCCTCTCGCTTCGTGACTGACATTTCCAGGTGGCGCTCTCAAAAACTAGTTTTAATTATTTGTTCGCGTTTTCGTTTTATCCCGACGTACACGTGTTCCGAGTCTCCGTCAATTTTTTTTTGTCTACTCTGTCATTCATGGGAGAATGAATAAATAAAAAAAAAATTTTAAATGGAACATAAAAAATGACAAAAGTTAACGAAAAAAAAGAACGTATTGGGCACGTCGCGTCGAGGAAAAATACTTTTCGCGCGCGAATAAAATTTATATTTTGAATCGAATTAATTCATTTTCGTGGCCAACGAAATATCGAAAGACGTTTATACGCAATGCAATCGTTTCGTATCGGATGTTTTTTTTATTGATATTTTTGATTATTTTTCTTTTCGTTAGAATTTTTTCGTTTTAAACTCCGTCTCGCGTTCGAGGATGATAAAATTGATAAGGCGAAGGAAAAAACACACACACACGGACAAAAATATCAAAGAAAATAACCGGTTGTCCGATATCCACTTCCTCGTATATCTCGAGAGGATTTCTCACGACGAGTGCACGATCGATGACATTAGAGCTCGTCTCAAGGGCGCGAAAAGCTCGCCAATTGTCATTTTCGTCGGATCGTCCGATCGAATTTTTCCACGTAAGTATCTCTAATCCGCGATCGATTATTTGCGAAGATAAGAATTTTTCTAGCGACGAAGAAAAAAAGGAAGAAAAAGAAAAACCTATATATATATATATATATATATATATATATATATATATATATATATATATATATATATATATATATATATATATCGCGATAGACTCAGAAATCCACAGCGCGATTTATCTCCGACGCGATAGCACTTTGACGCTCGCGCCTCAACGAACACTTTTAGTGAACGAAACGCGATAATTGTCGTGCCATTTTGTGATTACGTGACTCGATGATATAAATATTAGAAGCGCGAAGGTCGACAATACCGCGAAAAGAAAAAGAAAAACATTCGAGCTCAAATCACGAACGAGCGATCGAACTTTTCAAATTACTTCGGATAACGAACGAACGATTTGAAAAACAAACAAAAAAAACATTATTTTATCGAAAGATTTGAAAAAACAAAACAGAAAATTGTCGAAGATCGATCGAACGACGAATCACGCCTTATCGCCGATCGATCGTCTGTTCTCCCACAAAAATCGTTCGGAATTTCAAACAGCGAAATACGAGAATGATTATCGTGTTTTTTTTCTTTTTTTTTATTATTATTTGTTTTTTTTTCACCGCGCGAGAAGTTACGTCACTTTTCCATTTTCTCGAGGCGACACTCGAGCTCGTCGCACCAAATTCATCAACGCACAATAAAGTTCGCGGGATACGACCGACCGAGACGCAATCTCGAGGAGCGAGTCTTTGACCCGGCCCGGGGTGAATGGAGGGCGAGGAGGCTGAGGGAGGGGGAGGTCCGGGGTCGTCGGAAAACTTTGACCGTGCGATGCGAGAGTGGCCCCCGTTCGTTTCCCGCTTGCGTGATTCTTCGTCTCACCCTCACCTCTCCTCGCCGCGCTTTTGACTCCGATACATCGCATTTTGACGTTGCCCACTTTGTTCTCTTCCTCCCTCGTACTCAACTATCTCGCGTGACCACGGGCAAACTAGGCAACAACCGCGAAAATTCCGATAAAAAATCAACTTTTCATCGCGAAAAATTCCGAGAAATCGCGAAAAATTGGCGATTTTTGCGTTTTTTTTATCGTTGCGTCGATCAAGAAGAGCGAATGATCGAAAGTTTATATCGAGCGAGACCTTCGATCTTCGCATTCGTCTCAATTTTCATCATTTTTCGATATTTCTACGAAAATTTTCAATTTTTCGCTTTTATTTGTCCCTCGATTTCGATCTTGATAAAACAAAATATGAAATATTCATCTTGAAAAGATCGTTAACGAGAAATATCGAGCCACGTGGTATTTCATCAAGCTAATTCGAGCTCGCGTGTAATTATTGACGGAAAAAAATCTGAAAAATACGAATAAAAAATTTAAAAAAAACGCGAAGAGAAAAACAAAGTTCGTCCGGTGGATCGCAGAAGCGATAAAGCGATATAATCTTTCGGGAAGTCGCATCTGTGAAAACACCCGAGAAAAAAAATCGTTTCGACAAATTTTCAACGTAAATTTTTCTTTTTTTTCATTTTTTAAAATCTTTTTCGATCGCTCAAAGTTCGACCGCGAAGTCAATTTATTAGCGAACGTTCGCGCGTAATCGTCGAATAGAAAAATGACCACTCTATAACGTTATTTTCACAATTGTAAAGATATATATTTCGCCTCGCAAGTCCGTGATAACGAGAGTCAGTGTGAGAAAAAATAAAAAAAGAAACAAAAAATAGTCTCGTCTCACCCCTCGTCGCGGTAAATAGCCGAAAGATAAGGCTTGTTTTCAACAAACTTTAATCTTTTATACTTTCCAACCATCGGGACCGAAGGAAAAATTCCTTATCGAAGCACCAGTCCCACACGAACGCAACACTCTCGAACGCGTCTTGTCTCTTTTCGTCGTAAAAAACGAAAGAGACTTTACACACTGCTACGCGTTTATATACGTGTATGTGTGTGTGGATGTGTGAATAGAGCCAGCAAGACCCAAGAGCACTTTCCACGCGACTGTCGTTTCGCCACGAAAATTTTCGACGCGTTACCATCGTCAGGATTGAATTTATTTATTCATACAGAAAACCAATATCAATTTTATTCTCAAACCGTAACGCGTCTTTCGAAACGTAATTAATCAATTTCGTACGAAGATCGAATTCTTTCGTCAAAAACTTTTCCACCTCCTTTCTCTCATTTCGAAGCTCTCCTTCGATTTTCCTTTCGCCAACTCGGCGAACTTTGTTCAAATACGCGACGTTCGTTTTCCTTGGCTATCTCGAGACGAGAATTCTCAATTTCAATTTAAAAAAAAAGACTACACTAAAAAAAAACGAACGAAAAATTAATTTCGATCAAAATTGAATTTTCATACAGTTTTCAAATATTTCATTGGCATCCGTCTCGCGAAATTAACTCAAAATTTGCGCTCGAATAATAAACAAAAGTAGTTCCGACAAACTTTTATTTAGCAATCTCTACGACGATCTTCGCTCTTACTCCGTACATCTCGTTCTCTCGCTCGCGTTCGTCATACCTCGTTATACGCTCTTCGCAATGTACAAAACCGAACACGCGTCATCCACCGCAGCGTACCTTTTCGTCCCTTCATTATATTTTCATTCTTCCCTACTTGACGTTGGCTTATATTATGCGCGTATCAAACGCGAACCGCTCGGCGCTCCGTGTCAGTCACTCTTCCATCTGAATAGTTACACACATAGGTACACGAATATATCTATATATATATATTTTTTATACATACGCGGACTGATATATTTGTACGGCCCGATATACGGCCATCTACAAACAGTAACCGCCATATACATTTTACAATATATATATATATATATATATATTTTTTTTTTAAATATGTATATGGTGATTTATATATATATATATATTGTAATATGTATATGGCGTTATATATATATACCGTTTGCTATACGTATAAAAAATATATACCCGATTCGCCCCATCTCGGTTTCCGTATCTCAGCGGACCGTAGCGTTAGGGGATGAGGGGGGGTAGAAAAGCCGCGGGAACTGCCCGTGCATAATGGCGAAGGGTGCCCAAGGGGGTTTCGTGTCCACCCTTTGTATCGCCGAGCAATCACGACCTACCCCACGTTCTCCTATACGTGCATGCACTTCCACCCATAAAACCGTAGAAAAGATAGAAGAAAAGCAAAAAAAAAAAAGAAAAAACATGTTCGTTTCGCTCGGATTTGCATACTACTCGTTTTTTTTTCGCCCATCGAGTCAACCACGGAAAGAAAGAGAGGATGATTCCCGCGCATCATCTCTCAGTGCGCATTTTATTTCTAGCTGTTTCTCCCTATGTATCTGTGTGTGTGTGTGTCCCTCTCTCTCTCTCTCTCTCTCTAGAACGTCATTTTACGTCTCTTCGTCGTGTACAAACGTCAGAGGGGGTAGGTTTGGGGTATGAGGGGAAAAGAGAAGAAGAGAAAAAAAATCTGCGTACACGAGAGATATCTTCTATCTCGGCATATTCGCGTTCTGTGCGAAACCTCGCGATGATTTCCGCAACGCGGGAGTGTCCACGGGAATGACTGATGAACGTCAACGTTTCCTCTCTCTATCTCGCTCTCATTTATGAAGGAGTGAGAAAGAGAGAGAGAGAGAGAGAGAGAGAGAGGCTTTCTTCGATGACATGTAAGCGAAACCGGGTGAGTCCTCTCGTGGACCACGAACGCAAGTCGCACAACCCCTACACGTTTCAATTAACGTCAGAGACTCGTCTGTAACGTATAAACAGACTCGGAAGAAATGCGCGAAGAGATGCGCGTTTCATGTAAACTCAACCCCCCTGCAACCCCTCCTTGTCCTCCGGGGGTTTATCCTTTGGTCTGTCAGCCCTAGGGAGCTTGGATTACGACAAAAACAAAGAAAAACAAAACAGAAAAAAAGAAGTAGACAAAGAAAAAAGAAGGAATGGGAAATAAATGACGACGATGATTTTCTGCTTTGTCTCGAGGCTTTTTCGGAGACGAGAGATAGGAGGAGGTTCGATCGAAGTCATCGTTTGTGTCCTTGTTGTTTTTTATTTTCACTTTTACAAGAGATCGATATTGAATACGAATTTTTAAACTCTTTTTTTTCCTTCTTCCTTTTTTCATTCGGACGAGAGAAATTATTCGTCGAGAAAGAAAAAAGAAAAAGAAAAGAAAGAAACAAAAGTCGCAACCTGTAGGACGTTTCGAAGTCAATTTTCGAATGGCGGGGGTATTTGTCGGACGGGAGGTTGAGAACCTCTGCGGGTAACCGCGGGTATGCGCGCATAAAGTTTCTCGGTATCTATCGTCGCGAGCTCCCGATCGCGCTTGCTCTCCTCGACTCTCGTCCACCTGTAGGACACCGGCGTGCCACGGATGTATTTGTTGCATCCATGTATGTGTATGTGTGTGTGTGTATATGTTTATGGGTGTCTGTGTATCGTATGTATGTTTGGGTTTTCCAACGTCCGACGATAGAGCACGCACTTAAACGCGCAGACCGATACGGTACGTCTAGATCGCGCCGAGCTCTCCGCCGAGATCGGAAATCGCCCGTTCTATCGAACGAGAGTTAACGTTTCAATCGGAAATTGAAATAATTGTAACGATATCCCACGTTCCACCGGAAATCGATCCTTGACTTATCGCGACAACGATCCTCGGTATCGAATACAAATCTTACAGGATATTATTCCAATCCCATGGAAATTTATGAAATTTGATATTTTTCGAGGATTTTCGGGGGGAAATGATAATTTGTAAATAAAAATGAAAAATTCATCAAATTGACGAAACGAGATTTAGAAAATTATTTTCTTTTTTTCACACAATTTTTATTTTTAACTCGCTCTTATCGACGATACAACGTTAATTTAGTTTTTGAAAAATTCGTAAATATTTCGATGGACCTACGAAAGAAATTTTTTTTTAACGTTATTTCTTTATTTTCGAAAAAAAATAATTGTTTCTACTCGCGGTCAAGATTTCGCTATTTTCTTTCCACGGTTAATTTTATCGAGAACTCGAGCGTGTGGTCAACTCGTCCACCTGCGTATAGTTATATATCGCGAGTCTTCCGGCGCTCGAGTTCGTCGATCGAGAATACACACGCACATGCGCACACGCTCCAAGAAAGCGAGAGAGAGAGAGAGAGAGACCTCATCGAGAAAAAAAGAAGGTGGTTGCCGTGTGGACCTCGGCGTTGATGCATCTCTCGTTGCACATACCTCGCCCCTCTCGCTATCACCCCTCTCTCTCCCTCGCCCCTCTATACCCGCGGGGCCACGAAGACAGAGAGAGAGAGAGAGAGAGAGAGAACGAGAGGGGAGAGAGAGATCGGGGATAAAGCAGAAATCTATCAAATTGTGGGTAGGTATATAGTATACGAGGGGCATCAGAAACGACCGCGAAAAACCAGTTTGGTCGGTCGCGGGGATGACCGGGTTGGTCGGTCGCTCGGACGGTTCGGTGAGCTCTCAAACCATGACCAACGCGCTCGGCCACCAAGTGCCGCTGCATGAGCACTCCCGTAAGAAAGACGGAGATCGAGAGAGAGAGAGAGAAATGAATTGGGGGAGAGGGGGGCGCAGAGGGGTCGAGAGAAGAGGGAGGGGAGAAAGCCAGGGATCTTTCGTCGAAGCAGAAGCGCAAAGAGATGCTGTGTAAAATAAGAGAAGGAAGAGTCTAATCGTAAGATGAAGAAGAAGGAGAAGAAGAAGAAGAAGAAGAAGAAGAAGAGGGAGAGGAGGAGGAAGAGAAGCGAGAGGGCAAAAGATGGAACGAGAATGGCCAACCAAGTACATAGAGACCATGGACTCCGGGCTTTTCTCATAGTCCATGGTAGAATTCGTGTGTGTAACTGTATAGAAAATGCTGAAGGTCAAAAGGACGTATCTCATAGGTTGATCGAATCGTCGAATTATTCGACATACGCCCTTACGCGAGGCAATGCAACGTAAAATACACGTTCGTGCGTCGATACGAGTATGTGGCGTGCGTAACGTGTGTCCACGTGTGTATATATATATATATATATATATATATATACGTGCGCACTATATTTGTGAGGACGCGCAAGCAGACCAGCGTCGGTAGCAGCCTCCAGAAAATACGAACGCGCACGCACCGGATGCGCTACAAGAATGGCTGAATCCAAACGCCATTTTTCTATCCCTTTCTCTCTAAATTCCCCCACCTCCTGCCCCTTCTCTCTCTCTCTCTTTCTTTCTCTCTTTTCCCCCTTGTTGCAACGTTCTTCCTGCTCGTCCACAACATTCGATATACCTTATGCCGCATCGAATTTCTTCTCTTTCTCCGTGATTCTCGGCCACGCTCTTATTACTATTATTAACTCGATATTTTCGTTTTTTTTATGAAAAAGTCATTTTCCCTTTTTTCGTTTTTTTTTTAGGGGTTGAGTCGAGCACGGATTGCGTTTTTTGGATCCGAGGAGCGTTATTTCTTTTTTTTACGTGGTATCGGAGAGTCGTTGATTTTGTTTTGTTTTGTGGAAGATGTGAAATAATGCCCATTAATGACAAAAATGGAGGCCAGAGGGCCTCGCGGGTATCGGCGCACGATCGACGATACACGCACGGAGTCGGCGCACGCATGCCGGGTCCCGCGGATCTTTCTCGGGCTGGTGCATCATGGGAGATGTATAGGTTGGGTTACTGGCCGACTGGTTAACGCGCCAACAAAAACCAGGAGTGCACGCACCGAGAGCGATCGCGGAGTCTCGACCGCGAGAGAACTCTTTTTCTCTCTCTCTCTCTCTCTCTCTCTTTCGTTCTCTCTCTCGCTCTCTGTACCAAGTAGAGATACCAAACGAGACCAGGGGGATCGTCGGCCTCGCGCACGATATATATCTTGGCTCGTCGATAGAAAATGCGGATAGTTTCGTAGACCGCGAAACTCTACGAGAATTAAGGCGAGTACGAGAGACACGAAACTCGTCGTTACATTATTCGATTTTGTTTTATAATTTATATTCGTTAAGGGATTATATAGAGCGTATCGAATATTCCGTAAATATATTTCGCGGTTTTATTTCGCGATTACCTACTTCCTCGCGTCTCCCGTAAACAGTTGGTTCATCGCATGAACTCGGAATGATTATTATCGGCGCGCACACACGCACACGAACGAACCAACGATTCTGAGATTTAACGAGACGAGCTTATTCAACGCTATATTAACCACGCGATACACGTGGATCCGGGATATTCGATGAAAAAAATGTATTTATATGTATATACAGGCGGTGAGTTACCTACGTTGTTCGCGGGCGAGGATGTAAAAATATCGGTTTAATTTACGATAAATACATATTTTGCAATAACATCGGAGATTATTTCATCACGTCGAAGACTTTTTCCAGCGTTCACCTTTATCGCGAAGACGACTGACGAACCGAGAGAACGTCTATTACCGATGCTAAATATAAATATATATAGTTATATACATATTACGTATATATTTATATTTATTACTCGAAGTACAGACGAGATAGCGTCGATACGTGGAATGCACTTTCGTACGTTTTAGTTAACGCGATATTCGAGAGGATCGAGCGATAATTATAGATCGATCGTTTTTTTTTGTATAAATGATAATCGAGATTATAATAATAAAAATATAATTTTAATCGTTAAGGTCCGATTTGTATTGATTAAATATTTTTGCGTCATAGTCAGCTCTGTCAATTATATATTTATATTTATTGCTTAAAGTATTATCGAAATTTTACCGATTATCGAAAATTATCGAAAAGTAGGTAATCGAGATTGTCATTAAAAATTTATATTTCATCTTAAAATATTCTTTTTAATAGCTTTATTGAAAAAGAAAAACAATTTTGTATCGTTCGATCGATACCTAAACGGCCATTTCGTCGTGCGTGTCGATTCGTCTAAACCCCATTTTTATTTTGAGCTAGACATCGGACCATAGAGAGCCGGTTATCCCCACCATCGATTCTTTCGAAGAGGCTGTGTCCAACGACGAGCAACACCCAAAAATATTCTAATCGGTCCCGGTGTTCCGGTTCCCTCGGTCGAGTTGGGGGAGTTAACCGAAAGTGCGTGGGGCAAATCTCACGGTCTCTCCCCATTGGCCGGTTGCGAAATTAGTTCCTCCATTTTTGACCGTAGACCCGTTTAGGAAACAAAATGGCCGATCGCGATAAAAAAAAATACCTACACTAAATCACAACACCTCCGTGACTAATTAATTTTCATTACGTGAAATAAACATTGTTTTTTTATCATTTAATCGATAAATAATTTACCGATCACTTTCTCATTCTCCAGAAATTACAATCGATTAAACATTTTGAAAACTCGTTACTATTCGCATCGTATATAAAAATAGTAAAAAAAAAAACACTGAAAAAAGAAAAAATCTCGATGTGCAAAACAGAGAAATTCCTCGAAATAAAAAAGAAACAACAACAATTGCTCCATCGGAGTGGAATAATCGACGGAACGACGGGATTGAAATATGTAGGATTATTATTGATTTGGAATATGCGGAGGGAGCGGCCATCCAAATATTCTAATCGGACGCTGTCGAGGCCCACGCGTGATCGTCGCTTCGAGGCCATGGAACATGGAAAAGAGAGAGACAAGAGAGAGAGAAAAGAGAGAGAGAGAGAAAGAGAGAGAAGCAAGATCTCTCATAGAAAGGGGGGTCCGTTGTAGCTCGCCCATTGGCCGCCTAAATCCACGGCCATGTTTAGTTGGTCTGTGGGCCCCTCCTGTTTAGAAGGGCATGACGTCACCGACCTGCCAGCGCGGAAGCCGAGGCCACAGAGCTGCCGTACCCGCTAAACCCGCTGCGAAACACTGAGAGACCTCCACGAATCGAGATAGTATAGTCGTATCTTTCTCTCTCTCTCTCTCTCTCTCTCTCTCTCTCTCTCTCTATATATATATATATATATATATATCTGTTTCTATCTCTCTCTTTATCGCTTCGCCGTTCTCGAACTTGGAACACGTAGCCGTGTGCCGGTTCCCATGACGAGAATCGGAAAAATCTGTATTACCTAAGCGCTAACTAATCATTACACGCTTGCAATCAAAGTTATTTAAAAATATATACGTCTTGCATCGAGAACACAGACACACGCACGCACATGTTTACGCGTGGTTTCGCAATTTTCGTTCTATTTTCATTCAATATTTCGCAAATGAAAAATAATACCGCGAGCACCGATCGTCACTAATGACAGAAACAAAAATCAATGTTTTATCATGATTGCTGATGAAATTAATGGCATTGTAAAATGGCGTCGTAAAGAGGTAAAGAAAATTTTGAACATATCGAGGCTCGATCGGTCCTGAAATAAATAAGTGTGAGAAATTATTGATATCAGATCAGGATTTATCGAGTTGGAATATTAGAATTTACATCATTATTATTATTATTATTATTATTATCATTGTTATTATGCAATCGTAATGATTTTTATTTTATTTTTGCAGAACTGGAAACGGCCTGTGAACCTCGGATATTTGTGTAAAAAATGAATATCTCTCTCTCTCTCTCTATATATATATATATATGTATAAAGCGCGACTGCAGAGACGAGTTCTATCGACTTTGCACCTGACGCTCATTGCCGTTGGCGCTAATCACGGTCTCGCCTATAATCGCACGACTGCGAGAGAGAGGAAGAGAGAGAGAAAGCGAGAGAGAAAAAAAAAGAGAGATGACGATGATAGATCGCCCTCTCTCACTTTAGAGCACGAGGGGGAGAACAGTTGCTGGACGTATTCGAGATTTGCGCTGTACCAACTCGACGAGAGAAACCGACGAAACACTCTCGTTATCTCGCTCGCTCGCTCGCTCGCTCGTACGTCTTTGTTGAAAACTTCGAGTTATAACGGAACTCTGGCGTGTGTGTATAGGTATAATCACACGCGTATCTCGCTCATATACGTGTGTCTCCTGCTGTCGATTCGATCGAGCAATAAATACTTCGATACTTCGTTCGCCATGGATTTTATAATATTCGTATAAAACACGCTGTTGCCTCCAAGGTCTTTGTCTATATTATCGTCTATCGGCCTGACCAAAAAGTAATCGCGTTCTTTTCCCAACCGACGCGTATTAAAATACGTCCGTGCATTAAAAACGCAACGACTTTTTAGCCAAGCGAATAATCGATGTTTCTTAAAAAAACAAAACTTTTTTTTTCTCATATAAAATAATTCCAAAAATGTTTCAACTTCGATCATTTTCTATTAATCTTGCGACGATAAAACAAAAAAAAACGTGACGATCGAAGGAGTCTATCGAGCTAAGCTAAAATCGAACCTACGTCCTTTCGCCCGACGGATCTTTCCTATCGACGCAAACACGTAACGCGTATAGGTACGCATGCGCGTTTGATAGATGGATTAACTATTTGATATTTGAGACACACGAAGCTCAAGTTCCTTCTCCGTCCGTGTAACGCGTCGCGGTGATGCAGTCTACCGGCCTGTTCGTTCTCGGCTTCTAAACCGGTCGTAGAGGTTGCGGACCTACCGACGAGTGGCCGATCGGCGCGGACGAAAGATGAAGGAACAAAAAAAAACGAAAAAAAAACAACAAAAAACGAGAGAAAAAGAAAAAAAGACAGAGAAGAAGTAGAAAAAAAAAAGTAAAGCAAGTCGCCGGGCAATCCGGCTTGGCCTTCGCCATCGTAGCAGCCATTTTAGAACGTTCCGACGAACGTTCGACGGTCGTCGTTGTGTTTGTCTGCCCCCCCCCTCCCCCTCCTCGATCGCCTCCTTCCTCACCCGCCCGGCAAATTGCAAACCGCGCTTGTTGCACTAGTCGTATGCTAACGTGAGACAGAGAGAGAGCGAGAGAGAGAGAGCGAGAGAGAGAGAGAGAGAGAGAGACAACGATTTATATACGCGTGCAAAAATTAAATACAACCGAGAGATTCGTGCGAGCGAGCCGGAGAGACCTCCACTCTCGCCTAATAAGCGACCGTTAATCTATTATTCATTACGGAGAGGGACGCACATATGCTAATGGGAGTCGGAGTTTGTGCGCAACGACGTGTGTTACGACACATTTAGAAACTATTATAATGTATCGTAGCATTTTGAGTGGTATATAACATTGCGCAGAAGAGAATAAAAATCGTACTGGAGGGATTTGATATTTTGATGTTTTTGTTATTTTTTTGTTTTTTGTTTTTTTCTGGCGAGTCGGTCGATGAAAAAGTTAGCAAATTGGTTACACGCAGGTATTATGATATTTATTCTATTTTATTCGAGATCATTTATGGATTTATATATTGAATAATTGTCGCGAGGATTTTTTTAATTGGAAGAAAAAGAACGAAGAATCGTACGAAAATGCTATAAATCCAATATTTTGTTGTTTGCGTAATTGCGATGAAACGAGGGAATAAAAAAGAATTCGATAGCAATTGTCAAGCTCGTAAAACGATGGAATAATTGAAATGAAAGTCATCGCCGCAATGGTAACGCGAATCGATTTTAATTGATACGCGATATATTTTAAGAGATGAGTAGGAGGAGGAGGAGGAGGAGGAGGAGTGGTGGATTATACATAGAAAGGAAACGATTCAACGGTAATGACTAATGCTCGTTTAATGATCGTTCTAATGAATGTTTACTCCGATCGTTGATTGAATCGTAACACTCGACTTTTCAGCGAATTGAATTATTTATGAAAGGCTTACCGAGTTTATTATTCGATCGTGATTATGGGAATAAAATCGGCAAATATTCATTCACCGATTGGATAGGAGCGAGGGGACCGAGGCAAAAATAAAAATAATACAAATTTATCCGCGTACGAGAGAGAATCGAAGTACGCGTGGAGAATCTACTGAAGTATCGACGAAGAGAGAGAAAGAGCGAGAAAAAGTCAGAGAGAAAGAGAGAAAAGTAGATAGAGAGAAAAATAGAGAGAAGAGTGGGGGGATAGGTATCTAGGCAAATCTGATTAGAAGGCTAATAACATACGCCCCGAAGATTCTCATCGAGCGCGGTCTTACGCGTGATTACCGATTATAAGTGGCGATGTAGGCTCGATAACTTGTATTCATAGCGTGCTGCTCGCTGCCTCTCCGGCTCGCTTCCATACCAAGAGAAGGAGCCGCATACGTGGTTCATCGGGAGATGCACCGTTCGCAGTCCGGAGTAAGTTTCGTCCGTTCGGCTTTGTTCCATTACTGACCAGTATGATCGAATCTGCACACGCGGTGATTATAAATCGATAGAATTTTTGTCGGTTCAACGATTGGCCGGGACACAGCGATTGGCCAAATTGTAAGAGCAACGCGTGACTCTAACGAGGACGAAAATTAAACGCTTAGACGTGCCAATAATCGTGTCGATCGTTTTCCTCTCCGGCCAAATTGCCGTATCGATTGTTTTTTTCTTTTCTTTATATTCGTTCTATACCACCGCCTATATAACTAGCCGTCCATATCAAATATGTATATTGGACATCTGCATGAACATCTCGCGCGATGGTTCGACAAACAACTTTTTGCCAACGTTTCTCTCTCTCTCTCTCTCTCTCTCTCTCTCTCTCTCTCTCGGCTACGATCTTTAATTTTTTCCTCCTCGATCAATTGACACGGGTTCGGGAAAATCCAATCTTTACCATCGACCGCTTACCGGATAAATTTTTATCACGCGTCTATCGCGTGATTTCTTTTTTTTTCAATTTTTTTTTGATTTTGTACAAATCAACGAAACGCTACGTGGATTGTTCGAACGTTAGACGAACGCCGGTAACAGTTTCTTCAAATATGACGAAACTGGTGGTCGGACTGTACACTCACTCGTTTCTTCGTTGTAATGACTTCGGGGAATCCGCCGGAGTCCACACCCACGGTCGTCATCCTCAACGCCCGTAATCTTCTTGAACAATACTTTTAAACTCGTAGATTGCGAATCATTCGCGCGGCGATCAGCTTTCTTAATCAGAAATTATGAAAAATTTTATCGCATTTTTCTTTGATTGGCAGCTTTGAATACGACTTCAGTTTTGTTCGTGATTTTATTTGTGGAAAATCGATCAAATAGTTTCTCGTCCTGCGTAATTTTTGAGGCATTTTAATGTTACAGGCTCAATAATAATAATAATAATAATAATAATAATAATGTCGTAGGCAATTGGGAACGAGGCAAAGAGTAGAAAGAAAATTTCTTTAAACATATACGAAAAGACAAATGATTTACAATTCAAATGTCAAGGGTCAATGGTACATACGTAGGTATAGGTAATGGACGATACGCGAGGATGTCACCCGTGTGTGTGTGTGCGCGCGCATGCGCACATTGAGAAAATAGACGGGGCAAGATACACGGGGACGGACCTGGTGTATATAGCCCGAGAAAGAAAAAGATGCCACGAGATTAGAAGTCGTGATTCAAAAGGCGACAGTCACAAATCTTGTTGGCGTGTGAGAGAGAGAGAGAGAGGAGAGAAGAGAAAGAAAAGACAAACGATAGAGCCTGATTGGCGGACAACTACCGTGAAGAAAAATAAAAATAAAATAGAAAAATGCGAGAAAAAAGGACGACGGAGAGAGCGAGAGAGAGAGAGAGAGAGAGAAAGACACAGCGAAGAAAAAGATGGGACGATTGAATGAACAAGGATCGAGAGCCAAAGGGTAAATATATCGAAGGTGTTGGAACGAGACGGAGTATTGTAGCTGGAAGAATTTAAGCAACAAAGAGGAAGATATAAAACGCGGCGTTGGAAAAAGAGAGACTCGAGACTAGAATGAAAAAGACGCGAGGAGATGGAGAACGAGAATGAGAGAGAGAGAGAGAGGGAGAGAGAAATCGAAAGAGACGAGAATACCCAATCTGAGAAAGAAAGAACGTTTGCTCGGAGAGAACGGAGAATAAGCTACGGAGAGGAGGAGGAGGAGAGGAAGAGAGACGAAGAAGGTGGCAGGTTCTTCTGCTCTCGTGGACCTCGCGACGATCGCGAATGAACGAGAGACCAGTCTCTCCCCCCTCCTTCCTCTCTCTCACTCTCTCCCACTCTTCGGTCTCCAACTCAACCGTTTCGCGGAATTCTCTCGTCGAAGAGCACTAAATGGTACCGCCTGAAATATCTGATTTAATTACATCGATTCTAGGAGACAAAGATCGATACGAATGCACCGGTTCTTAATTGCCCGCGGCGGCAGCACTGGCGTCGCCGTCGTCGTTGTCGTCGTCGTCGTCGTCGTCGTCGTCGTGGTGGTCGCTATTGGCATCGAAGACGAATGTACATGTGCATGCTTCGATGCACCAACTGTCCTATGTGTGTACTTGTTTGTATGTATGTACATTAATACAGAGTTAAGAAGAGTTACGTATACGTGTAGGTGTGTGTGTGTGTGTATGTGTGTGTGCATATATACATATATCGAGTGAAGATCGGAGTGTCACACGGTAGTCTCAGTATGGACCGTGTATACCGACCACCGTACGTTCCCTCGCTACAGCGCCACATAGAGCTGCCTACTTATTTCACGGTCTTACACTCTTCCACTGAGTCGCATCGTTTCTGCGAGTGAACTTCTAGAATAATGTCGAGATGATTCTTTCTTCAACGATCGTGACAAAACTTTGCAACCTGCTTGCACGAAATTTGACAATTAATATGGCAGAAAATTGACACTCGTAAAAATCCAATTTTCGACAGATTTTCGGCAGTCCTTTGATATTTTCGAAACTCGATTTTTCTTGTTTCTTATTTAGGGGAAAAAATACAAATTGCCAGGATATTCGACGAGACAGGGTGTGTTCGTTATTAAATTAAATATTATTAGGATGGAAAGAACGAATTTATAAAAAATCTGTAGAATTTACAATTATTAATAAAAGTCTGGCGATTATTTTTATAAAAAAAAAAAAAGGATAAAAAAAATTGGAAATAAGTATGATCGAACGATTCTTTTTATATTCCTACGGAATAATGTTCTCGATTTAATGCCCAAGAAATCTACGATCTCCGGTACGACGACGTAGTACCGGCATGCGTGAGTTTTCATCCAATACGGCCGGGCTCGAAATGAAAATCCATTTCGCGAGAGAATCTAGAGCCCTCTCTCTCCTCCCCTCCTCCTTCTCTTTTTCCCAGCGTCGCCCTACACTCGTATATGTATAGAGGAGAACTCCGTCGCGATTTTTATGATGGGCCGGTCGCGCGCGGTGAGTGCAAATGTACGACTTTCCGGAAAGCCCAAGAGTTTCCCCACGGGTATGTACCTATATATATATATATATACGTATATATATAATGTTTTTTCCTATGCCCTATGGCGTCCCGGGCACAGCGCCCTTCGACCCTCACCACCCTTTGGCTGAACGCACCCTGGAAAATTTTTGACGGGCTGCGTGGCTCACGAGAGAGAGAAAAAAAGAGAGAAAAAGTAAGAGAGAGAGAGAGAGAGAGAGAGAGCTACGGCATTGCAGGATTGAGCTATCGCTATACGTTGGTACTATAACTTTACCGCGAAACCCCCACCCTCGCCTTCCTTCCCCAACGAGCCGCTTCGCGTCAGAGAACGAAGCACGGAATATCGTCAAATCGAAGGACGAGAGAGGGAGGGGGTGGGTCGTTTCGCGCACCATCCTACGGATATATATCCCCGTAGCTTGCCGCGGGGATGGAAGAGGTTGCAACGCCGTTAAAATTCCACGGAGTTGGCGTTAAAGCTCGTAAAAAAAAATTGAATCCATCGATCCTTGGCGCACCCGTCTTTTTTTCGTTCGCTGCAACGATGTAACACCAGCACCCTGTACCCCTGTAACACTCATCCCGCCCCTCTCCCCATAGCTCCACGGATCCTCCGGTCTTTCTCTTTCGTACAATGTGTCTTTTTTTCCTGCGCGTTCGATGCTTCTTGCGAAAACTTTTCCGCGAGACGGAAGAAGAACGGAAGCTCGAAATAACGCCGGGAGTGAGAAAAATGGAAAATTTCATCATAGACGCGCATATAATTCTTAACTCTGGCGTTACAACCCCGGGTTATTTTGCCGATCGACTTTCTCACGACGTGTGAGAAGAAAAAAAACAATATTTTTCGTGCCTTTAGTCTCGCGAATTTTAGATGAAAATTAGAAATTTGTTGTAAATTTGTGTTTTCGACTCTTGTAAAATGGGCGATTGTGATTTTTTCTTTCTCTTTTTTTCTTGTTTATTTTTTTTTTGTTTTTTCTTTTTTTTTCTTCAAATGTTAGAAAAGACACCAATGTTGTGTACAGCGACGAACAATGGCTTTTTATTCTTTGGCGAGAGTCTCACGGCCCCTTGGTTCGTTTGCCGAACGTACAAAACTTAGTCGAGACAGAGAAAGAGAGAGAGAGAGTACCACGAAGACGACGACAACGACGACGAACGTGAGGAGAGCCGAGAGAGGACGAGAGAGAGAGAGAGAGAGAGAGGTGAGCATTGCATGATTCTTTCTCGGTCTCTTTGGTTCTTTCTTAACGATGTCTTTTTTCCTCCTTTTCATCGTTCATTCTCTCTATCTCCTTCTCTCTCTCTCTCTCTCTTTCTCTCGAAGAGAGACAACCATAGAGAAAGAGAGAGAGATAAAATGCACACTGTACGAAACAGACGAGCGAAAGAACGAGCCAACGAACCAGCGAACCGTCCAGCCACCACGAAGCGAGTCGAGTTCCAGTATTTGGGACAAGGTCAGAGGCCTCTGCGCGCGCGTTCCCGTGAACGCCGCGCGGCACTGCGAGATAACCAGAGACCCCCACAGCCCCGCACACAGCCTGTTCACCGAGATAAACCACCGAGAGACTACGATACGTGTGTGTATGCACTCACTCCGGAACGTCGCACACACCGGTGCACTTCGAACCACCTCGAGTTCCAACTTACCTATCTCTCTCTCTCTCTCTCTCTCTCTCTCTCTCTCTCTCTCTCTCTCTCTCTCTCTCTCTCTCTCTCTTCTGCCTTCCTCGAGTCTATACTTCTCTGTCGCTCTTACGTACACCCCTCCCCCCCCCCCCCCCCCCGGCACCCTTCTTCTATCTTTTGCAGTATACTCTGCACTGCAAAACTGCACTTTCACTTCGTACAGTCCTGTCCTGTATTTGTGGGAACGTTTCTGGGTGTATGTGTGTTTGTGTGTGTGTGTGTATGTGCGACACGCGAGAACACACTCGAAGCTTGTGCGTTTGCAAACTGTGACGGTAACCCCCTCTCGCTCGCTCTTCCTTCTCGCTTCTTTATACCGTTCGAATTAGAAGGGAAGGCTCGCTCGTTCGCGAAAACTCGGAATTAGTATCGACGATCGCCGAATTACAACAATTATTTCACCCTTCTGAAAGGAAAATTTACGAAAATTATTTCACTCGTCTCTTTTATATAAATTTTACTTTTATATATAATTTTGTTATTATTTGATAATTGAATTTTAATTGAAATTTGAATGGAAGGAAATTTTTGGTTTTCTTTTTATTTAAAAAAAATTGTTCGAAAAAAAGAAATTTCATTTCATCGAAATATTTTCCATGTTCCTGCGAGATTGATATCGTTCGACCGAATACGGATAAAATCTGTGCTTAGACATTAATACCTTCGATTTGCGAAAGAAAATCTTTCATCGACAAACGTCGTTATTCGGTCGATTTTCAAAAATTACATAATTCCGTGTTCTTTTATTTGTTCGAAAAATTTCTCTCGTTACCGTTGAACGAGAGTCCTACGACGATATTCGCGGTTTCCGTGGACAGACCTCGGGTGAATCATCGGGAGTGAAGTGTAATGCACGGAGGACGAAGTCTGTACTACGCACAACAGGCTGACGGTGTATTAAAGCGCGATACGAGCGACAACGTTGTTGACGTGGGGACGCGTGTAATGGATCGTCGCACACACGCGCGAAACGTTTCCTCGACAATGGGAAAAGGGACGGTGAAGGGGTGAAGTAGGGTAGAGGGAGATGGGAAGGGGGGGGGGCAGGAGGGGGGGATTGCTATCGATAACAAAAACTAAGCCCATTGTTCGGGCGCTTTTCAGAATCGATATTTGCAAATATCGCGCTGACAACGCGCCTCGACGATAGAAGAACGAAGAGAGAGCGACAGAGAGAGAGAGAGAGAGAAAGAGAGAGAGAGAGAGAGAGAGAGAGAGAGCCAGAGAAAGAGAGAGAGAGAGAGAGAGAGAGAGAGAGAGAGAGAGAGAGAGAGAGAGAGAGAGAGAGAGAGAATTTGTCTTTCTCGCTCTATCGTAACGTCGCGTCGCGACACGACGACGACGAGGAATACAACGATGAGACGAAGATTAAAAAATGAAAAATAAATACGAAAAAAAAAGCGAGGAACGTGAGGCAAAAAAATAACGGGAGTAGATAGAGAGGAACGCAAGAGCGTGAAACGAGAGCTGCGCAGTCCAATCTCGAGGGAATTTTTCCTATACGAATCCAGAGAGAGAGAGAGAGGTCATTGTCGTCAGCCATTTGAAATATAAAACGGAAAAAAGGAAAGAGGTGAGTGGAAAAGAGAGAGAGAGAGAGAGAGAGACAAGTGAAATGATCGAAACCGGGCAAACACACGCGGGGCGGAAAGACAAAACGGAAGATACGCATACGCGCGTGTGTACTCAAAATAAAAAATGCACGAACGTAAACGGCACGAGTATTTTTCCGATGTCAGACGAATAATCGATTTTGTCAGCGGTCGTCCAAAGTCCACTCGGCTCATTTTTCTCTCTTTCTCGTCATCGCTCCAACCCCCACCCCACCCCCCGCCTTTCCACTTTCAATTCTTTACGAATAAAAACGCCAGTCACGTATACTTTCAATTTTTTTATTTTCATTTTCTGTTTTCCAGTTCTTCGTCCTCGAACGTGTAAAGAGCGAAGTACCGTGCGAATGATCAGGGCTGCGGTAAAAAACAAAACAAAACAAAAAACAAAGAAGTAATACGCGTCGGCAGACGTTTATCCGTTAATTCCGATCGTTTCGGATCGTTGTCGGACCGCCGAGTGTAAAAATCGGTTGAGAAAATTTGAAGTAAACGAAGAAATAACGATGAATAAAAATGTGAGAGGGCGGTTGGGGATGGGGAGGGGGAGGAAGGCGGAAAAAAAACGAAAAACTTGGAATGTAACAGTAACACCGCGGTGCGCCTCGTTGCGGTTGCGACTGCAACTTCGGTGATGACGGGGAGGGGGAAAAAGAGGGGGAGGGGGACCGGCAAAAGAGCAACGGGCTATTAGCGATCGGATCTCGCGGGCTGTTTGCAACGATCGCGCGTCCTTGGGGTCGTCGCCGCGAGAGAGACACCGCACGATCGTTAGAGAGAACGAGTAACGTTAGACGGACGGATAGTCTGTGCGAAAGAGAGATAGAGAGAGATGGAGAGGAGAGAGAGAGAGAGAGACTGTGAAAAAAAAACTTACGGCATCGCCATTGCGCGTTTGCCGCAACTGTGCACAGTTTCGCCAACGTCGACCAACGATTCGAAGGTTTTCCCCTATCTACAGTTATTTATCTGCCTCTCTCTCTCTCTCTCGCTCCTCTCTTTCGTCACGTTCTCTTTATTCATCGGGATTCGCGTCGACTTCGCATTACGTACCGATCGAATTTTAAAACAAAAATCGAAATTACGTCGTAATTCGATTTTTTGGTAGCGAAAATCGGTAAAAAAAGTGATTTTTAATTAATGGACGGTCGAAATTATTTGTTACTGGCTGGATTTTTTGAGAATTCTCTGATTTCTGGTGTCGATTTTATGGTAAAGAGAGATGTAGGGTCTTGGGATGATATTATTGTTATGATTCGGCATAGTACTAAATTGTTTTTACTCGAGGAACGTAAAGGGGGAACGGGATGGAAGACCGCCGGGCTAGAATGAACGAATCGGTTTGAGAAAATGGAGAGATGCGATGTCATTTATCGATTTATCGAATAGAATGGAAAATCGACGAGGTATTTCAGATTTTTAAAACTTCTCCGAGAGTCTTGGGAAACTGTTCGACAAAATACCGCGTTGCCGATCACGATGGAATTCACCACGATGCTCATAATCTTGTGCAATTGTATATCGAGATGTTTTTAATTCGATCCGAATGGATATTTAGTTAAACGTAGTTTTTTTCGACTTTTTATCGGTAAATTATTGAAAATCGGAAATGAAAATGTAATATTGGTGTTGTACGAACATTTTTTGATTCCTCCAACCTCCCTAAAGAGTTGTTTTAAACAAAAAGAAAATTTCTATTTTCAGTGGACCCGAATTGGCGAAATTTTTTAAATAAAATCCGATAAAACACTTTATCGGGAGTTTGCCGAATCGGAAATTTCCCGTAGAACACGAGCATCACATTTTTTATTTCGATTCGTCGCAATTTGTCCGTCAAAAAACGAAAAAATGTGAAAATTCTCGGTTTTTCGTTTTTTTTCATCGACAAATTGAAACAACACCGGATTACAAACGTGATATTCGAATTGTACGGGAAATTTCCGATTTCGTAAACCCCGAACAAACTATTTTTGGACGAAAACAAAATTTCATCCCTCCCAACGTACCGAAAGTCTCAGAATTAAATTACGAATTCGACACTTGACAAAGACCAAAATTTTGTTTCGTCCAAAAAGAGACTTTATCGAGTGTTTGTCGAATCGGAATGTTCCAGAAGATATTAATAACATTATAAAATACGCACAATATCATTGCGCGTGAAGAAACAAAAAGAAAAAAAGCGGATTCGCAACGAGTTCGAGCAGGATTTTTTTTCCTCCGAGATCCGCCATTAAGGCCCACTCGAAGCCTCGCGATTTATCTGAAAGAGCCGTGGAAATAGGACTCGGAGAATGAGAGAGGAGAGGCATACTGCCGGGTGTCCTGGAACGTAAACGAGAGGAAGAGGGAGGTGGGCCGGTAAGGGAAGAAGGAAGGGGGGAACCGCGAGTTATTTCAACTTGGAGGCCGCCCGGTTCCAAGTCGCATTAGAACGCTCAAAGATTATTACTTAGCGAGTGCACAGCCTCGTGATCCTCAGGCATCCATAATAATCGCGTGTGACTCTATACACTGTTTTAACTCCGGTCATTTATATATATATATATATATATATATGTATATATAAAATACGAATGCACACCAGGCATTAAGAACCATACACCAACGTGTCTTACATCGTTTATAAATCGCTTCGCGATCGACGATAGAATTATCGAATGTGCGAGAGAGACAGAGATAGAAAGAGATAGAGAGAGAGAGAGAGAGAGAGAGAGAGAGATTCGAAACGAATGCCGCATACGCGCTCGCGCCGCGATTCGCGAATCGGAGATAAATAGTTTGAGAGGAAGAGAGACACGATGTGCCTTATTTTTCAGAGTGCAATAAAGAGAGAGAGAGAAAGAGACAACGTGACAGAGGGGAAAAAAAGAAGGTGATGAAAATCTGCAACGATCGAAGGTTGCGAACGTGCCTCGGGCTTAATTTATCGTACAACCTCACACTGAATCGTGTCCGCTATTCATCCTCCGCACGTATCTTTTTGTTCTGTTTTTGTTTTTTTTTGTTTTCTTTGCTCAACTTCCCCTTTACAAATCTATATGCGATACGAATTTTTTCGATTTTTCTTGTCAAATGAATCTTACTTTCGACACAGCACACGCGTTATTTTACGTTTTAAGTCGCAATTTCCTCTCGGCTCGTACTACTATAAGAAACACGCGGGACGGAAAACGCGATCGTAGATCATTCGGCCGTTTGAGAAAACGCCGGATAAATAAGAACGCAAGCTGGTCGATCGTTTTTGCTTTTACGAGCTTGGAAAAATTGCTTTTCAACGGCAAGATTATTTTTCCTTGGGTGAAGTAAACATCGATTTCTGTATCGAATACCTACCTAAGTAACTGCGTCGATAGACAACGTTAGATTTTAATTGCTTTTTTTTTAATTTTAATCCTCCCGATTTTCGGTCGTTCAAATTTCTTGAAAAAATCGTTATTTTTCTGTCTCATCCGGATGAAATATTAACGTTTCGACGAAACGGGGGGAACTACCGTTGAAAAAATAAGTTAATTCTTAAACGAGACGTCAGAAATAAGTTCCGGGACACGTCGAGTCTGTTGGTGTTGTTGTTGTTTTTTTCGTTTTGTTTTATTTTTGTCCACTACGAAGCGCAACGAGGAATTATTATTCCAATAGATCGCCGCGACGACGTTCATCCGCCGAGTTTCACCGCTACCTATATATCATTCTTGCCATTTGTCTTTATCGATTTATATCTTCTCCATACGATATTCATCGAACGAGCGCGATATATTGATTCGACGAGACACGTGACGGGAAACGCGTTGGCACTTCATCGTGTACGAGGGTCCAATGAAATGTATAGCCACACTTCAACCACCATTAGAAAGCCGCTTCACGACTAACCGACTCAAGGCTCGTGCGCTCCTATGCATTCACCAAAATGGCGACATCATCAGCCTTCGGAGGGTTAAACGAGCGGAAAAAATTGTTATCGAGCGATAGAGCGAGATAGAAAAAAAAAATACGCCGATAGTGGACGGAAAACACGGCGTGACAGATTGAAACTCCGAGAAACGTTTGAACGACGACCAGCAAGAAAAAAAACGATAAACAAATAAAAATGTATCTCTTTTCATTTATATATTTATTTAATTAGGTATATAAATTTATAGGAAAATTTGCCCTGGCACTTTCCGACTACGAAAAAGGTTTGAAAGACAGACAAACAGCAAAAACAAAAAAATAAACAAATAAATAACCAAAATAAAATGTATTTTTTCGTTAAATAAATTTATAGGAAAACTTCCCGTGGCATTTTGTAACTAGAAAATATGTGTGCAAGACGAACGTAAACAAATTAATAAATAAACAGCTAATAAAGTAGAATAAGTGATAAAAATATATTTATTCATTTATTTATATATTTATATTTATATTTTTATCTACATCTCGCGATCTTTCCCTTCCTGTCCATTTTGCAATAAAAATCTATACGACCAGTCTTCCTCTATCGCATGTCGTCCGCTTCACGCGATTTCGTTCGTCTACAAATCGCGTCCGGCCGGCCGGAGAGCGCAGAGTTTGTGCCACTGAGTAGCAGGCCATTACGTTTCTAGGACAGCCACTTTTTCACGCATTTTCGCGAGATATATACCGCGTGTACAAGATATAGAGATGCGTGTGTGTCTCTCTGTCTATGTACGTGTGTGAGTGCGCACCGGGCGTTTGTTTGGCCGCGGGCACTCCGCGGGCCTCTCCACGTTACAAGAGAGCTCCGCGACGAGATATTCTAACCCACCCAGCTTCAACTTGTCTCCCTCCCCTCTTTTCCTCCGTAAATCACCTAACCTTCTTTCTTGCGCCAGTTTGATCGTCGCGAACTTCGCTATGCCATTAGTAACATATATATATATATATACACGATATATATACCGGTAATATAAACTTTACCAAACTATAATTTACCGCCGTGCAACGAAGAAACAGTGCATGCTCGCAGAGGTGACGTCGGACATATGTGAAACTTGGACTTTGCTCGTACGTTCACGAATTATAGAGATTATTTTCGACTGACTTCTCCTCTACCCATTGACATGAAACGTCAACCAAAAGTTTCGACTACGACGGAAGTTCCTTATCGCTAAATAAAAATCGTCTTCTCCGTAAATTCAAATTTTCAACTATTCTTACATTAAAAAGAAAAAATAATAAAACACATTTTTAAAGTCAATTTATCAATTACACTTTTTCATAATTACGTAATTTCTTACAAAAATCTTTCGTTCGATACAATACATTAAACACAAAATTTCGGTACCTCAACCTATCGAGTGGAATTATATTTTTCTTCCAAATTGTCGCGCCTTGTCAAGATTTCCTAGCGTCAGTTTTCAAACGACAAAAGAAGTGTCCATTGAACTTATTTATTTTCCTCGAGTACTTAGTTTTTCTTCGAGTGTATAATTGCATAAATATATATATATATATATATATATATATATATATATAGTCGCGAGTCAATTACGACTGGATGTGCGAGTGTGCATTACAGGGGTATTCGTACATTTAACGTGTAAACACACACACAAACACATACACATTTATATATCTACACACACGTCACTATACGTTAGTCGATGTCGTACGTAGGTATTACAAGAGTACGAAAGGATCGAGGCGGACGCTGTCTCCGGCACCCAGGAGCAACGCCGCTATGTGGCACAAGGCCGGCATTAGCATCTCTACCGGTATACCCCCCACCACTTTCCCATCGTTGTACATACCGTCTTATATACCGTCGTCGCCGTGTCGTGCAACAGCTCAGCCCCCTCCCCCTCCTCTCGAAGCCCATGCAGCAAATATCGTCGCGACGCGGGCACGGCTCTATCTCCGCGGAAAACCTGTATTCCGGTTATCCGCGACGATACTTCTCGCGGTTCGCGAACTCGCGATCGTGATAAATTCTTCGCTCGGGAACGATAGGCAGATGGTCTCCCTTTCTGGTTGATCAACAGAGCTTCCAAATATTTCATTAACTTTGAATAGAAATCCTCGATTCAACGAGTTGGGTGAAAATGATTTTTTTCTTTTTCCTTTTTTTTGGTTATTTTTTATTTATCGATCGAGAAGAAAAATTCTATGGAAGTTGATTTCGTGCAAGAGAGACAGGGTATAATATAGTCGTTACTAATGTTGGGAGAGGTAAAAACGTGAATTTATGGGCAAAAGCCGGTTTTATTGTAATTGGATGGAATCGATTCGACGAGCGAGCTTGGAATTACGATGTAATGAAAAAAAGATAAAAATATATGGAACTCGCGACTGATCTACGATCGTCGATCATTATTCATCTAATCCGGGCAACGTGCGCAACGATCTCCTCGTGCGATCGAAAATGGATATTTAAGAAATCTCTCTCTCTCTCTCTCTCTATATATATATATATATATGTGTAAATCTCTATTTTGTTTTCTTCTTTTTTTACAAAAATTAAATTAAGAATAATAAGAAAATGTCTTATTTATTCATCGATCAACATCGAGATGATATTGCGTCAAAACAAAATTACGTAATCGCATCGCAGCGTCTAATGCGCGTATCGCGCAAATTCGTGAATGCAGCCTCGCCGGCGTGTGCATTGGTCAATTCGTGAGCGATCAATCTTCAAAGTGGCGAGTAAATTTATCACGGGAGTTAGACCTGGCACGAATATAATGAAGGCAAAACTGCAACGAAGTTTAATGAGAAATATACCTATACGTATATATATATATATATATATTTATTTATTATCCTAAATATTCGAAGAACGTATAGGCAGGAGCGTATAACTATAGCTCGGCAGTATCTCGAGAGTGGAGAGCAGACCGATGGTTATCGAGGGATTATTATTAATGGAGACGAGAGAGAATCGCGTCGGGGAGAGACGGAGACAGAAACGAAATAGGAAAAAGAAAAAGGACGAAATGAGAAAAAAAAAGAGAAAAAAAAAGAGAAAAGTAGGACCGCATAGAGATCGAGCCGGAGTACAGCGGGGATCCAATAACGCGATTGCCGTAGGAGCTTGGCTGCTGTGGCATGGTATAATTAACGAGTATCGTTACAGTGTAGTTGTCGGGAATGTTGAAGAGAAAGAGAGAGAGAGAGAGAGAGAAAGAGAAACGAAAGATAGAAAGATAGAAAGAGAAAGAGGAAAATCACGTTTCGTGCGCCAAGCCGATGGAATACCCGTGACACGTTAACCTGAATGACCGCGGGGAGACTCTCGTTCCAGCTGTGTGTTGGCTGGATGTGCAGGGCTCTTCGAACAGGCCAATCAGCATCGGCACACATCAGCACTTTGTGGCCATTGGAATCGTGCGCAATATAGACGTATAATCGATCGATCCTACGGATCCACGAGAGTTGGGCTTCGAAAACTCACGCTGGACTATCGAGAGATTCGAGAGAGTCTCGTACATACACATGTACATTATCGCAGCCACACATATACAGACCAATGGATATATGTGTCGAGAGGAGTTCGATGCCGTGCGGACGGCATGCACGTTTACCGGGCATATCACACGCTGCGCACGCTCACGGTGATGTGTGGATTAGCCGAGAGTCGTCAATTGACGAGATTCTAGCACGAGGAGCCAGTGACTGAGTGAGTGAGTGAGTGAGAGAGAGAGAGAGAGAGAGAGAGAGAGAGAGAGAGAAAGTTTCACCCTTGTCGAAAGGATTCGCCGAGCATTCACGTACGCAAGAGAAAAGATCTAATGAGCGACGATAAGTGGTGCGTATATGTATATAGATGTATAGATAGACACGTATGTCCATCTAGAGGACAAAGAAACAACTGGCTTTCGGCCAATCGTTGTATTGGCGAAAGAATCGATAAACAAATATGTGTTTTACTCGGGTTTTATATTATAGAACGCATCGTAAAAGGATTAATATATTATTCGACTTTAAGATCGTAGACGTTTGAAGCAGCGAGAATGCACGTTTTGCACGTCGCGACGGACGCGACGAGGGACGTAACCTATGCGCTTCGGGGTCGAGCATTTGCCTCGCGAAGTTAATACTCGTAATTCGTTCGCTGTTGGAGAAAAAATAATGTCGGCGGGTTTCTAACGTCGCGAAGATCCATTTTCTAACGTATTCGTGGATCATCGGCTGTTTGGGAATATTAGAAACGTGGTGAAATTCGTCGCGACTCGTTTTCCTCGATCGTCTTCGCGTAGTTCCGTCGAACGCCGCTACGCCATGGCGGCGTGAGTAGTCAAAGTTAGTAACGACGATGACCGCGTGGTGGCGCCACTTGGATGAAGGAGCGCAGGTTGCGCCAGCCACGAGAGACTTTGCCAAATTCAAACATATATATATATATACAGAGGGTGGCCCAATTATTATACTCAAACTTGAATTTTGTTGGTGATGTTTGAAAGACTGTAACTCAGTGAAAAATGATCGTATTAAGATAAAAAAAAACATTTCGAAGCTCCAAGATTCTAGTTTGAAATCTCCTAGCGAAACATTTAAATGAGAAATATATAATGACTTTAGAACCTGTTTGACTAATGTATTTGAACCATTTTTCCGGGCTCATTCGGTACGTTCATTAATTGCTCGGATATCGATGACGAAATGCAAAAAGACTCTTTTTCATTACAAGTCGGATATCTCCGCTAAAAATTGACGTAAAGAGATAAATAAAAAAGTAAATTCAAGCTGAAACAACAGGCTATCTGGTCCATTCATTGGTTTAATTTTTACAACATTGTGTAAAACCGTGGACCAAAACAAAAAATAGATGAAATTTGGCACATTTCCTTCGCGCTATGCCTTATGATTGCGTACTAACCGAAGCTCATTTTCACAATTTTCACCAGCAGATCTCAAAACTAGAATCTTGGAGCTTCAAAATGACATTTTTTGTATCTCGATACGACCATTTTTTACTGAGATACAGTCTTTCAAACATCACTAACAAAATTCAAGTTTCAGTATAATAATTTGGCCCCCCCCTCTGTATATATATATATATATATATACGTGCATGTTGTCGGTATTGGATATCCAAAAATGTACCGACATTATCGAGAAAACGATTAATCTGACATTGGTGCATTATATACAGCGGTGAAAAAAACTGCTGTCAATATCCAGTTGTCGCGAGATAAAACGCGACGGTCTCGTAAGATAAAGAACGCACGCCGATAATCCTCGCGGTACGGGTTCGATGACCCTTCGATTAAACAAAGCTACGCGGCCGTGTAAATCGCGGACCGCGTTACAGCTCGTGGGGAATATTATTCATCGAGGGATATAAATACAAAAGTTAGGTACGTATGCACGGAATGAATGCATAATGACGATATTGGATAAAGCGGTATTTTTTCGTTGTCGGTAAATACGCTCGTCGATTTAGTATGTGGCATATAGGAAATTACTCCGAGATTATAAAGAGGAAAAAAAATGCAAAAACTAGAAAAATTGTGAGTTTTAAAGTTAAATCGTCCCTTTCAAACTTTTTACAGAAGCACGCGTTGGTCAGATATAGCTTCAATATAATTCTACGTTCAGGCAAGTTCGACGGCTGAGCACTAAGCGCGTATAATGCGCATAACATATGTTTATATATATATATATATATATATATATATATATATATATATATACATTGTTTTTTTTATACACGTTAACCGAGATCGAAAACTAAAAGTCGACAATTATGCTGGAAAAACCGAAGAAACTCGAGAGCACGGACGAGAGCCAGGTGGAGATATAAGCGTCGACCGATTCGAATCGATTTCGAGCTACGTGGATATTTATCCATGATTCGACCATTATTATAAACACGATTCCATTCCGCTGTCGACAATTTTACATAAATGCGCACACCTGCGACTTAATTCGGAATTCTTTATTTTTTTTTTTTCATGCGTTCCAAGAAAAATGTTAATTTCTATCTCGCCATACGACTGACGTATATTTTTTTATACATTTTGTATTTTTTAGACACAGGGTGGTAACGTTACTTGATTATTGAAGAATTTTCCTGCAATTACGGTAAATTAATGTTTTTTTTTGTTTTTATAAAAAATTCTATTAACCGTCGCAGCTTCGATTCCCCGATTTTCATTAATTTGTTTTTGCAACGCGTAGGCGCGATAGAACGCGTTTCAAGATACGCGCGGAAAGGTCCAAAAAACGCGCGGGCATCGCCGTGTTTGCTCTCGAGGCGCGCTTATCGCCGGCTGCACTTTGCCATTGTCGCGAGCCAACCAGCTGTGGGTGGGTAAGACCCGAGAAAGCGCCGAAAAGACGTCGATCGAAGTCGCCAAAAAAAAAAAACAAAAAAAAACAAGAATTCGCAACCGCGATATTCGGCGAGACCGAAAAATACCAAAAGAAAAGAAGAAGAAAAAAGCTCTTCGACTCGCGGATATTACCTCGTTATCGGACAATTTCGTCGTTCCGTCTCTAATCGTCTTACAAAAAAGAAAGAAACAAAAATGCGAAACGAAACAAGCCGTAAAAAATAATAAAACGAGCATAAAATCAATAAAAATAGATGATCGTCGATAAACCAACGAAAAGAGAAAAAGTCCGAGCGGATATTCTTTATCTTTATAGAAATAAAATATAAATTGTCTGCAGAATTTACGAAAAAAAAAAAAAAAAAAAAAAAAAAAAACAATTATCTCTCTCGATTTTCACGCAGCCGCGCGCCCGCGCCTTATCTGCCGGATTTCGTTATCGCCTAATTGTCACCGGTCACGATGGAACGAAGAACGCGCGAGACGAGAAAAAGAAAAACGAATAAAAAATAATAATAATAACGACGAGAAAAATAATAACGATAATCGTACGCGTTATTTTTTTCCTTTTTTTTTCTCTCGTCATCTTGGATGCACGAAAGGCCACCATTCGTTTCGGGTCTCGATGCGACTCTCTCGGGCGTATCGCGATTTAATCCCGCTAATATAATGAATACGAATGCAAAAAGTGCAGCACGGTCTCTCGGCTTCGAGCGTAATGACTCCTCCGCGACGAGGACGACGATGTTAGAGCGTGGGTGAGCGTGAACGTGAGTAACGGTTAAACGACTGTACATTACCTGGCAATAGGGCGATGTAGCTATGAAAACGTGTGTGGGACGCCAATCGGATTGGCGTTCGCGTAGATTAACCAACCCATCCGTCTAGGCAACTACCTATATCTCTTCATAAATCTCGACAATACACTTTAATTTTCCATAAATGACGATAAATCTCGCCGCATTCATTTTTCTTTCGTCCTCGAACTACTCGTTCGCATTTGTTTTCTCATTGAGAAATTCTCACACGAAAAAACGCACGAATATCTTTAAAAAAAAAAACGTAGCTATATATATATATATATAGAGAGAGAGAGAGAGAGAGAGCGCTGCATTTAATTCGGAACGTACGAGAGTGCAATTATCGTATACTTACACATGTGCATGTGAATAAGGATAATTATGATAGCCGAAATAATATTTCTTCTTTTTATACGCTTGATAAAGTCGTGGCACGGGCAACCGGGGATTGACGCCCAGCGAGAGAGACACGACTCATCGTCGCGAACAGCGACGATCGCATGTACGAATGCACGTGAAGACAAATATATTTCTGTGCAATAATAATGATAATATGTAATAATAAGAATAATTTAATACGAATAAGAATATTAATATTGATAATAATAATGATAAATAAAAATAATAATAAACAATATATGTATATATATTTGCAATCTCTCACGGAATTCGATTAATCGGCCTACCGATGTCGGTCCTCGAACTCCCGACGCCGGAGTGTATTCTCGCGTGGATCGAAAAAAAAAAAAAAAAAAAAACAAAACAAAAACAAAAAAGAAAACGAAAAACAATCTATACTTCGACTCGCTCGTTGCAACAGTCCCCTGAGATAATATACAACGAACGAATTCGCGTTACCGAAATATTATACGGCAGTCTCGCTTATCGCGTCGACGACCGCGTGTTGAAGAGCGCCTGCGAGAAAGAGTGAGAGAGAGAGAGAGAGAGAGAAAGAAAGAGAGATAGAGAGAGAGAGAGAGGAGGCAATATATATTTTTCTTCGAACAGTTACATCGAGCTTGTGCGTATATATATATACAGCTTAGCGAAAAGCCGCAGCTGTGTTTTGGCAACGGCGTAGCATCGACCGAGATAATACGATAAATAATGCAATTCTCCTTTCTTTTTCCCACTTCGACGTTGCACCAATTTCAATCACCGGCGCTCTTTCTTACGTTTATTTAGCACTTCCGTCGCGCTTCTGTGTTTTTCCTTCGCCTCGATCCTCGTATCGACGCCGCGATACGGCGCTTTTTTTTCGTCACATTTTGACTCGTTTCGTTATTTGACCGTTACAGGCGATTATTAAATTCTTTCGTTAAATCGTCGCACTGCGATATTTAAGGTGTACGATATTGAAAATACGAAACGATTACGATGGAAACAATTTCTTTTTCCCTATTTCCAGGCCCTTTTTGACGCCCAAAATTGCGTCGAAGCTTTTCTTCTCTCAAACCATAATTTTATCAGGCACTTAACAAAATCCCAGACGATAATCAAAATCATAAACAAAACCAAACAAAATCTCGTAACAACAATTACAAAGACAAAAAAAAAGGTAACTCATAATGAAAAATATTAATTACGACAACAAAAAATCGATCTACCCTCATCGAGAGAAAAAGGGTCGAAGCGAGGGGTGAAAATAAAAATCGCGTATTTATCTAACCCCCCCCCCCCCCAAAAACAAAAAACAAAACAGAGCCAAAGAAAAAAAAACGACGACGCTCTAAAAATGGACGAAGGAAGTTTCGGTCTCGCGAAATCGAGGGGTTGCAACAAAGTTCTCACGCACGTACAAATAAAGTATACTTACGCGACGAGGGGTACGATGGCGTAGGTCTTTTATACGGACGTAAATACATCAGCGTGTTCGTGTCGTCAATTTTAGCGTTGCATACGCACACAAATACACACAAACACACACACACACACACACACACACACACACACACACTACTCGTAGTGTGGTGTTATAACAGTGGGCGGGGGGGGGGGGGGGGCAGGACGAAGCGTCATGTGCAGCAAGAGGCAGTGGAGGAGGAGGGGGGGGGGCGACGAGTGTCGCAGGGAGGGGGAAAAGGGAGTCGTGGCGGAAAGGATAGCAACAGAGAGCGTCTTCGTTACAGTAGTGGGCAATAGCGAGCGAGGAAAGTGTAATAGTGGTCGGTAGAGAGAAAGAAAAAATTAAAAATAAAATTAAAAATAAAAATAAAAATAAAAAAGACGCAATCGAGGGAGAGAAAGGTATAAGCGCGTAAAGTATAAAGCACGACGAAAAGTTGAACGCGGCTGTAGAGCTCTCGTATATAATAGTACGTTGTTTGCTTTTGTTTTTTGTAACGGCCTGTATATCGTCGGCGCGCGTGAGGTAGGTTAGTGAATCGGCGGAGTCCGCGCGCGCGAACGAGCGAATGTTCTCTCTCTCTCTCTCTCTCTCTCTCTCTCTCTCTCTCTCTCTCTCGCTCTCTCTCTCTCTCTCTCTCTCTGTCTCTCTCTCGGTTTCTCTGTCTCTTTCTCTCTCTCTCTCGCGCGCTGCGTTATCTGGATGCACGGAACGTGCAGACGGCCAGTACGGAACAACATGTTGACCGAGTCAGCGAAACTCAAGAGTGACTCTCCGTCGGGCTTGTGGCTTCGTTGCGCGACGTAAGCTTCGAGAACGCGGCAAAAACCCGCTTACAAAACGTATCCGCCCGTGCGGGCCCGAACGAACACGCGTACACGGACAACACGCGTTACGAGACGAATCTAATAATTGGGATAGTCGCGCGTCTATCGTTATCCCCAAAGTGCTTCGTATATTCCCATTCGTGGGGTGGGGGAAAAAACGAAACAAGCGTCGTAAAAAATGCAAAAGTTTTGAATCTTTGTGAAACGAAATAAATTGCGTGATTTTTTGCGCCAAGAAATTTTTATCCCCCGTTAACGAAACGAGATTTTTCTTTTTTTCTTCCTTCTTTCGTTTAACTCGATGATGTGTTAAGTACTTGTAAAATATATATATATTTATATACGTATATATAGGTATACGCGAGTGTGCGAAACTTAAGCGACGGCCCGAGTGCGACATGTGTATTTTTGATACGCGACAACCGCGACGCGATTGAGAGAGAGAGAGAGAGAGAGAGAAAGAGAGAGAGAGAGTGAAGTGTCCGCAAAAGTGTGCACGAGTGCAAGATCAACCGTTCACAAACTCGGATTTACTATAAATTTATATCTATATATATATATGTGTATATATATATACATATACATATATTTATATACACGTGTGTGCGTGTGTGTCACTTATATACGTGTGCTAAGGTTTATACACCGTCGCGGGTAATCTTCTTTGACAGCTGAGTGGAAAATTTTCGTCTACGAGTCTCTTCGTCTTTCGTACGAACAAAAGCCGGGTGAGTCACGTTTTATTGAATTTTTCGTCAAATTTGTATTTAACAATCGGTATATATAGAACGGAGCGGGGGTTATCGTTGACGAGGGAAAGAAAAACAAATTTGTGTCTTTTTTTTGTTTTATATAATTGTTTGATAATTTTCTCGTTCGAATGCGAAAATCACTGGCGACGCCGTTTGAAATACATTTCGTTCGTTGCGCATGCGCGCGATTCAAGGATGTACGCGTTTCTAAGATAATTCGATAATTATTTAATAACGTCATCGTGAGTCACGATCGAATGATTTTTTAGTTTTGATTTTGTCTTATTTTTTATCGTTGATTTTTGTCCTTTTAGCCGAACGATGATCGATGGCACACATCGCGTGTGATTTTCCGTGGCGAAAACGTTATCGATAACACGTGCCTATCGTATGCTTACGAAGATACGAGAGATACAAAAGCGATTATATATGTGCGTGCGAAATATTCGTCCGCGAAAAAGTCATACGAAACAAAACCCGCTGTAGCCAATCATCGTCGCGCTTTGTAATCCCGAGAAATTTTTTCGTAAAACGACAATATTTCATGATATTAAAGATTGAATTTTCATCGTTGCCTCGAAACGAGAGTCGTAAAACAATTTTATAATCCCGCTTGTACGGAAAAATCACTGTGAATCGATACGAATTTTCGAAAAAATCGATATTAAAAACACGAATGCCTCTCGACTCTCGTTCGTGAGAAAAAAAAACGAACGAAGAAGAGAGGGGGGCACGAGTTGCGCAAAAGAATTGAAAACCAACACGAGATTCAAGGGGGCAAAGAAGGAAAACGCCGTGAGAATGAATACAAGAAAAAAAGAAAAAAAAAGGGAAAAAAACGTTCTCGATTACTAGAGCGCGATTTTTATTCCCTCATCCACCCTCGCTCTCCTCCCTCGTGATGGTCGCGTATCACGGGTGCTCGAGCAACGATTCGCTCCCGTGTAAAAAAAGGAGAGGGGCTGCTTCTCTCTCTCTCTCTCTCTCTCTGGCATTTTCGAAATGTACGATACCGAGGGAAAATACACGGAAAAACGTAACTGTATATATATATATATATATATATATCTCCATAAACACGTATAATGTGCATACTTAGGTGCGTTTTCATGAAGAACACCGAACCAAGATTATCCGGCGAGGAGAATAGGGCAAGGGGGCGCACCTCGAGGCGTAAAAGGGAGCTTCGCGAATTCGTGGTGAATTTTCCACGTCTCCCTTCATTATCTAAGTATAGCTTAGCGGGAGTGCGAGCTCGTATTTTCCTTTCGCGCGTAATACCCACGGTACTATTATAAAGCGGTATGCAAATATCGAGTAAAAAGAAACGATGATTCTTCGGTCTTTTTCCATTTTTTTCTTTACGATTTCTCCAAGAAACGCGTTAACGTCGACACTTTGCAATCACCGACTGCCCATATAACGATTAATTATGGCCTTAACGTTTCACCTTCGCGCGGATTCTTTGGAAAAAATAGGGAAAATTGTAAACTAAAAAATTTTAAAATCAAACAAAAAAACAAAGAAAATAAATTACGTTGCGCGCGACGTTTGATTACGACGTGATTATATTTATGTTTCGCGGAAAAATACATTTTCTTACTTCCCTCTCTCTCTCTCTCTCTCTCTCTCGCTCTTTTTCTAACCATCCCTCTCGCCGTCCTGTGCGCCCTTCGGGGATCTTTGGCTACCAGCCACGATATTATCTGACCTAGCCCGCTGGCTATAAATCGTCGTCGAGTAAATATCGCCGAATCGAGTCGAATCTCTTTTCTATTATTTACGTTCATATGTAACTACGTCGAACGATTTCACGAGCTTTCGAACATTTTCTCGAGTGTTTTCCCAGGTACCTACGTATGTGAATCGGGAAGCTTTTGCATCGAGATGCCTGCTCTATATATATATATATATATAATATGGGGGTTGGGCCCGACTCGTATACGAAAGCGAGCAGAACGCTCACTCGGTGCAGAGAGGACAGAGGATGCTTTGTTCCGAGAATGCCTCGAGCACACGTAATCACCGCCCGCGCACTACCCTCTCTCCACTTGCCTTTCTTTCGCTATATCGTTGCCCTCGTCGTGCTCTCGACTTTCCTATGGGATTTTGCGTTCTTCGATCATATTCTCGCACGTATATGGTATATGTCTGTTGAAAAAAAACACAAAAATGCGAACGATTCACGATAAAAAAAATTTTTAATTTTACCCACTCTGACTCGATAAATTATTTGTTTACTTTTTTTTTCTTATGTATTTCGGGGTTTTGTAGTGGGATAGTAAAATTCGGGTGATCGAGAGAATGAAGGGTAATAGGGCTTACGATAAAAAAATAAAAATACAATTTTTCCCTCTCTGACTCGATTTTTTTGTTACTTTTTTTTTTCTCTTTTTCTTATGTATTTCGTGTTTTGTGATGAAATAGTAAAATTCGTGCGATCGAGAGAATGAAGGGGTAATATAGGTCGTAACGATCTTGGGAAAATGTTCGTATTTTTTGAACTGGACGAATCGCCGAGGCGAGATGAGAACGACGTTGGAGGGTTGTTTGTGTTTTTTTTTTCACTTCGTTTTCTACGAGACGAGAGAGTTCGAGGGATAGAACTCTCGTCGTACCGGCGCCTCGCGCTCGCTATATCTCCGATGATCGTCCGAACAACACGCGGAGAGACGAGCGCATCAACGACGGATAAACCCCGACACATTTGTTATTCGCAATCTAGCCGCGAATTTCGAAGCGTGGCTGGCGATTTCATGAATAAATTTCACTTCGCTATATACCGATATAACGAGAATTTTTGTCGCGGCAGAATTTTTCGTTTTGTTTTTGTTTTTTATATATTTTTTCTCGACCTTGTTTTTAAAATTGTTTTCAAGAAAAAAATAAAATACAATAACGATCGTTGATTATCGCGAGGGGTTTTTATTTTTTTTATTTTTCTCAGATATGATAAAAGTAAGTATCGAGTATAGGAAAGAATATTTGTCAAAGAGGAAAAAATGAAAAAGAGTAAAAAAAATAAAAAAATCTAATCTTCCGCGTAG